>CM060699.1:34717500-34903000 GCA_030686995.1 Artemisia argyi | reverse complement strand
CCCCAAAAAAAAAAAAAAAAAAAAAAAAAAAAAAAAAAAAAAAAAAACGGATCTCATCATGTAAGTGACAATTGCTCTTATCAAGTATACAAGCATTAGGGACGACGGCTATCATCATGTAAAGGGCAATTGCTCTCATCAAGTGAAGAAGCGTTTTGGAACAACGGCTCCTATAATGTAAGGTACAATTGCTCTCAATAAGTGAGCCTTTAGGGACAATGGCTCTTATCACAAAGTTAGCCTTTAGGGACAACGGATCTCATCATACAAGTGACAATTGCTCTTATCAAGTGTGCAAGCATTAGGGACAACAACTATCATCAAGTAAAGGGTAATTGCACTCATCAAGTGAGCAAGAATTTAGGGACAACGGCTCCCATAAAGCAAGGTAAAATTGCTGTCAACAAGTGAGGCTTTAGGGACAACGGCTCTTATCATTTAAGGGGCAAATTGACCTCATAAAGTTAGCCTTTAGGGACAACGGATCTCATAATGTAAGTGACAATTGCTCTTATCAAGTGTGCAAGCAATAGGGACAACGGCTATCATCATGTAAAGGGAAATTGCACTCATCAAGTGAGCAAGCGTTTAGGGACAACGGCTCCCATAAAGTAAGGTACAATTGCTCTCAACAAGTGAGCCTTTAGGGACAATGTCTCTTATCATGTAAGGGACAAATTTCCCACATTAAGTTAGTCTTTAGGGACTAGGGATCTCATCATGCAATTGAGTGCTGCTCTTATCAAGTGTGCAAGCATTAGGCACAACGGCTATCATTATGTAAAGGCAAATTGCACTCATCAACTGAGCAAGCGTTTAGGGACAACGGCTCCTATAAAGTAAGGTACAATTGCACTCAACAAGTGAGCCTTTAGGGACAACGACTCGTATGATGTAAGGGACAAATTGCCCTCATAAAGTTAGCCTTTAGGAACAACGGATCTCTTCATGTAAGTGACAATTGCTCTTATCAAATATGTAAGTAATAGGGACGACGGCTATCATCACGTAAAGGGCAATTGCTCTCATCAAGTTAGGAAGCGTTTAGGGACAACGGCTCCTATAAGTGAGCCTTTAGGGACAACGGCTCTTATCATGTAAGGGTCAAAATGCCCTCATAAGGTTAGTCTTTAGGGACAACGGATCTCATCATGCAAGTTACTATTGCTCTTATGAAGTGTGCAAGCATTAGGGACAACGACTATCATCATGTAAAGGGAAATTTCACTCATCAAGTGAGTAAGCGTTTAGGGACAACGGCTCCTATAACGAAAGGTACAGTTGCTCTGCTCTTATCATTTAAGGAACAAATTGCCCTCATAAAGTTAGCCTTTAGGGACAATGGATCTCATCATGCAAGTGACAATTGCTCTAATCAAGTATGCAAGCATTAGGGATAACGGCTATCATCATCTAAATGGCAAAAGCTCTCATCAAGTGAGCAAGCGTTTAGGGACAACGGCTCCCATAACGTAAGGTACAATTGCTCTCAAAAAGTGTGCCTTTAGTGATAACGGCTCTTATCATTTAAGGGACAAATTGCCCTCATAAACTTAGCCTTTAAGGACAATGGATCTCATCATGTAAGTGACAATTGCTCTTATCAAATGTGCAAGCAATACAGACAACGGCTATCATCATGTAAAGGAAAATTGCACTCATCAAGTGAGCAAGCGTTTAGGGACAACGACTCGCATAAAGTAAGGTACAATTGCTCCCAACAAGTGAGCCTTTACGGACTACAGATCTCAGCATGCAATTGAGTATTTCTCTTATCAAGTGTGGAAACATTACGCACAACGTCTATCATCATGTAAAGGCAAATTGCAATCATCAAGTGAGCAAGCGTTTAGGGACAACGGCTCCCATAAAGTAAGGTACAATTGCTCTCAACAAGTGAGCCTTTAGGGACAACGACTCTTATGATGTAAGGGACAAATTGCCCTCAAGAAGTTAGCCTTTAGGAACAACGGATCTCATCATGTAAATGACAATTGCTTTTATCAAGTATACAAGCATTAGGGATGACGGCAATCATCATGTAAAGGGCAATTGCTCTCATCAAGTGAGGAAGCATTTAGGGACAACGGCTCCCATAATTTAAGGTTGAATTGCTCTCAACAAGTGAGCCTTTAGGGACAACGGATCTCATCATGCAAGTGACAATTGCTCTTATCAAGTGTGCAAGCATTAGGGACAACAACTATCATCATGTAAAGGGCAATTGTACTCATCAAGTGAGCAAGCGTTTAGGAACAACGACTCCCATAAAGCAAGGTACAATTGCTCTCAACAAGTGAGCCTTTAGGGACAACGGCTCTTATCATTTAAGGGACAAATTACCCTCATAAAGTTAGCCTTTAGGGACAACAGATCTCATCATGTAAAGGGCAATTGTACTCATCAACTATCATCATGTAAAGGACAACGACTCCCATAAAGCAAGGTACAATTGCTCTCAACAAGTGAGCCTTTAGGCACAACGGCTCTTATCATTTAAGGGACAAATTACCCTCATAAAGTTAGCCTTTAGGGACAACAGATCTCATCATGTAAGTGAAAATTGCTCTTATCAAGTGTGCAAGCAAGAGGGACAACGACAATCATCTGTAAAGGGAAATTGCACTCATCAAGTGAGCAAGCGTTTAGGGACAACGGCTCCCATAAAGTAAGGTACAATTGCTCTCAACAAGTGAGCCTTTAGGGACAATGGCTCTTATCATGTAAAGGACAAATTGCCCTCATAAAGTTAGTCTTTAGGGACTATGGATCTCATCATGCAACTGAGTATCGCTCTTATCAAGTGTGCAACCATTAGGCACAACGGCTATCATCATGTAAAGGGAAATTGCACTCATCAAGTGACCAAGCGTTTAGGGACAACGGCTCGCATAAAGTATGGTACAATTGCTCCCAACAAGTGAGCCTTTACGGACTACAGATCTCATCATGCAATTGAGTATTTCTCTTATCAAGTGTGGAAACATTACGCACAACGTCTATCGTCATGTAAAGGCAAATTGCATTCATCAAGTGAGCAAGCGTTTAGGGACAACGGCTCCCATAAAGTAAGGTACAATTGCTCTGAACAAGTGAGCCTTTAGGGACAACGACTCTTATGATGTAAGGGACAAATTGCCCTCAAGAAGTTAGCCTTTAGGAACAACGGATCTCATCATGTAAATGACAATTGCTTTTATCAAGTATACAAGCATTAGGGATGACGGCAATCATCATGTAAAGGGCAATTGCTCTCATCAAATGAGGAAGCATTTAGGGACAACGGCTCCCATAATTTAAGGTTGAATTGCTCTCAACAAGTGAGCCTTTAGGGACAACGGATCTCATCCTGCAAGTGACAATTGCTCTTATCAAGTGTGCAAGCATTAGGGACAACAACTATCATCATGTACAGGGCAATTGTATTGATCAAGTGAGCAAGCGTTTAGGGACAACGACTCCAATAAAGCAAGGTACAATTGCTTTCAACAAGTGAGCCTTTAGGGACAACGGCTCTTATCATTTAAGGGACAAATTACCCTCATAAAGTTAGCCGTTAGGGACAACAGATCTCATCATGTAAGTGAAAATTGCTCTTATCAAGTGTGCAAGCAATAGGGACAACGACAATCATCTGTAAAGGGAAATTGCACTCATCAAGTGAGCAAGCGTTTAGGGACAACGGCTCCCATAAAGTAAGGTACAATTGCTCTCAACAAGTGAGCCTTTAGGGACAACGGCTCTTATCGTGTAAGGGACAAATTGCCCTCATAAAGTTAGTCTTTTGGGACTACGGATCTCATCATGCAATTGAGTATCTCTCTGATCAAGTGTGCAAGCATTAGGCACAACGGGTATCATCATGTAAAGGCAAATTGCACTCATCAAGTGAGCAAGAGTTTAGGGACAACGGCTCCCATAATGTAAGGTACAATTGCTTTCAACAAATGAGCCTTTTGGGACAACGGCTCTCATCATGCAAGTGACAATTGCTCTAATCAATTATGCAAGCATTAGGGACAACGGCTATCAACATCTAAATTTCAAAAGCTCTCTTCAAGTGAGCAAACGTTTAGGGACAACGGCTCCTATAACGTAAGGTACAATTGCTCTCAAAAAAGTGAGCCTTTAGTGACAACGGCTCTTATCATTTAAGGGACAAATTGCCCTCATAAACTTAGCCTTTAAGGACAACGGATCTCATTATGTAAGTGACAATTGCTCTTATCAAGTGTGCAAGCAATACGGACAAGGGTATCATCATGTAAAGGGAAATTGCACTCATCAAGTGAGCAAGCGTTTAGGGACAACGGCTCCCATAAAGTAAGGTACAATTGCTCGTAACAAGTGAGCCTTTTGGGACAACGGCTCTTATCATATAAGGGATAAATTGCCCTCATAAAGTTAGTCTTTAGGGACTACGGATCTCAACATGCAATTGATTATTGCTCTTATCAAGTGTGCAAGCATTAGGCACAATGGCTATCATCATGTAAAGGGAAATTGCACTCATCAAGTGAGCAAGCGTTTAGGGACAACGGCTCCCATAAAGTAAGGTACAAATGCTCCCAACAAGTGAGCCTTTACGGACTACAGATCTCATCATGCAATTGAGTATTTCTCTTATCAAGTGTGGAAACATTAGGTACAACGTCTACCAATATGTAAAGGCAAATTGCTTTCATCAAGTGAGCAAGCGTTTAGGGACAACGGCTCCCATAAAGTAAGGTACAATTGTTCTCAACAAGTGAGCCTTTAGGGACAACGAATCGTATGATGTAAGGGACAAATTGCCCTCAAGAAGTTAGCCTTTAGGAACAACGGATCTCATCATGTAAGTGACAATTGCTTTTATCAAGTATACAAGCATTAGGGATGACGGCTATCATCATGTAAAGGGCAATTGCTCTCAACAAGTGAGGAAGCATTTTGGGACAACGGCTCCCATAATTTAAGGTTGAATTGCTCTCAACAAGTGAGCCTTTAGGGACAACGAATCTCATCATGCAAGTGACAATTGCTCTTATCAAGTGTGCAAGCATTAGGGACAACAACAATCATCATGTAAAGGGCAATTGTACTCATCAAGTGAGCAAAAGTTTAGGGACAACGACTCCCATAAAGCAAGGTACAATTGCTCTCAACAAGTGAGCCTTTAGGGACAACGGATCTTATCATTTAAGGGACAAATTACCCTCATAAAGTTAGCCTTTAGGGACAACAGATCTCATCATGTAAGTGACAATTGCTCATATCAAATGTGCAAGCAATAGGGACAACGAGTATCATCTGTAAAGGGAAATTGCACTCATCAAGTGAGCAAGCGTTTAGGGACAACGACTCCTATAATGTAAGGTACAGTTGCTCTCAATAAGTGAGCCTTTAGGGACAACGACTCTTATGATGTAAGGGACAAATTGCCCTCATAAAGTTAGCCTTTAGGAACAACGGATCTCATCATGTAAGTGACAATTGCTATTATCAAGTATGCAAGAATTAGGGACGACGACTATCATCATGTAAAGGGCAGTTGCTCTCATCAAGTGAGGAAGCGTTTAGGGACAACGGCTCCTGTAATGTAAGGTAAAATTGCTCTCAACAAGTGAGCCTTTAGGGATAACGGATCTTATCATGTAAGGGACGAATTGCCCTTATAAAGTTAGTCTTTAGGGACAACGGATCTGATCATTCAAGTGACTATTGCTCTTATCAAGTGTGCAAGCATTAGGGACAACGACTATCATCATGTAAAGGGAAATTTCAATCATCAAGTGAGCAAGCGTTGAGGGACAACGGCTCCCCTAACAAAAGGTACAATTGCTCTCAACAAGTTAACCTTTAGGGACAAAGGCTCTTATCATGTGAGGGACAAAAGGCCCTCATAAGGTTAGTCTTTAGAGACAACGGATCTCATCATGCAAGTTACAATTGCTCTTATCAAGTGTTCAAGCATTAGGGACAACGACTATCATCATGTAAAGGGAAATTGCACTCATCAAGTGAGCAAGCGTTTAGGGACAACGGCTCCCATAAAGTAAGCTACAATTGCTCTCAACAAGTGAGCCTTTAGGGACAAAGGCTCTTATCATGTAAGGGACAAATTGCCCTGATAAAGTTACTCTTTAGGGACTACGGATCTCATCATGCAATTGAGTATTGCTCTTATCTAGTGTGCAAGCATTAGGCACAACGGCTATCATCAAGTAAAAGCAAATTGCACGCATCAAGTCAGCAAGCGTTTAGGGACAACGACTCCCATAAATTAAGGTACAATTACTCTCAACGGTGAGCCTTTAGGGACAACGACTCTTATGATGTAAGGGACAAATTGTCCTCATAAAGCTAGCCTTTAGGAACAACGGATCTCATCATGTAAATGACAATTGCTCTTATCAAGTATGCATTCATTAGGGACGACGGCTATCATCATGTAAAGGACAATTGCTCTCACCAAGTGAATAAGCGTTTAGGAACAACGGCTCTAATAATGTAAGGTACAATTGCTCTCAATAAGTGAGCCTTTAGGGACAATGGCTCTTATCATGTAAGGGACAAATTGCCCTCATAAAGTTAGCCTTTAGGGACAACGGATCTTATCATGCAAATGACACTTGCTCTTATCAAGTGTGCAAGCATTAGGGACAACAACTATCATCAAGTGAAAGGTTATTGCACTCATCAAGAGAGCAAGCATTTAGGGACAACGGCTCCCATAAAGCAAGGTAAAATTGCTGTCAACAAGTGAGGCTTTAGGGACAACGCCTCTTATCATTTAAGGGACAAATTGCCCTCATAAAGTTAGCCTTTAGGGACAACGGATCTCATCATGCAAGTGACAATTGCTCTTATCAAGTGTGCAAGCATTAGGGACAACAACTATCATCAAGTAAAGGGTAATTGTACTCATCAAGAGAGCAAGCATTTAGGGACAACGGCACCCATAAAGCAAGGTAAAATTGCTGTCAACAAGTGAGGCTTTAGGGACAACGGCTCTTATCATTTAAGGGACAAATTACCCTCATAAAGTTAGCCTTTAGGGACAACGGATCTCATCATGTAAGTGACAATTGCTCTTATAAAGTGTGCAAGCAATAGGGACAACGGCTATCATCATGTAAAGGGGAATTGCACTCATCAAGTGAGCAAGCGTTTAGGGACAACGGCTCCCATAAAGTAAGGTACAATTGCTCTCAACAAGTGAGCCTTTAGGGACAACGGCTCTTATCATGTAAGGGACAAATTGCCCACATTAAGTTAGTCTTTAGGGACTACGGATCTTATCATGCAATTGAGTATTGCTCTTATAAAGTGTGCAACCATTAGGCACAACGGCTATCATTATGTAAAAGCAAATTGCACTCATCAACTGAGCAAGCGTTTAGGCACAACGACTCCAACAAAGTAAGGTACAATTGCACTCAACAAGTGAGCCTTTAGGGAAAACGACTCTTATGATGTAAGGGACAAATTGCCCTCATAAAGTTAGCCTTTAGGAACAACGGATCTCTTCATGTAAGTGACAATTGCTCTTATCAAGTATGTAAGTATTAGGGACGACGGCTATCATCATGTAAAGGGCAATTGCTCTCATCAAGTTAGGAAGCATTTAGGGACAACGGCTCCTACAATGTAAGGTACAATTATTCTCAACAAGTGAGCCTTTAGGGAACACGGCTCTTATCATATAAGGGACAAAATGCCCTCATAAGGTTAGTCTTCAGGGACAACGGATCTCATCATGCAAGTTACTATTGCTCTTATCAAGTGTGCAAGCATTAGGGACAACGACTATCATCATGTAAAGGTAAATTGCACTCATCCAGTGAGCAAGCATTCAGGGACAACGGCTCCCATAATGTAAGCTACAATTGCTCTCAACAAGTGAGCCTTTTTGGGACAAAGGCTCTTATCGTGTAATGGACAAATTGCCCTCATAAAGTTAGTCTTTAGGGACTACGGATCTCATCATGCAATTGAGTATTGCTCTTATCTAGTGTGCAAGCATTAGGCACAACGGCTATCATCAAGTAAAAGCAAATTGCACTCATCAAGTGACCAAGCGTTTAGGGACAATGGCTCCCATAATGTAAGGTACAATTCCTCCCAACAAGTGAGCCTTTAGGGACAATGGCCCTTATGATGTAAGGGACAAATTGCCCTCATAAAGTTAGCCTTTAGGAACAACGGATCTCATCGTGTAAGTGACAATTGATCTTATCAAGTATGTAAGTATTAGGGACGACGGCTATCATCATGTAAAGGGCAGTTGCTCTCATCAAGTGAAGAAGCGTTTAGGAACAACGACTCCTATAAAGTAAGGTACAATTGCTCTCAACAAGTGAGCCTTTAGGGACAACGGCTCTTATCATGTAAGGGACAAATTGCCCTCATAAAGTTAGTCTTTAGGGACTACGGATCTCATCATGCAATTCAGTATCGCTCTTATCAAGTGTGCAAGCATTAGGCACAACGGCTATCATCATGTAATGGCAAATTGCACTCATCAAGTGAGCAAGCGTTTAGGGACAACGGCTCCTATAATGTAAGGTACAACTGCTCTCAATAAGTGAGCCTTTAGGGACAACGGCTCTTATGATGTAAGGGAAAAATTGCCCTCATAAAGTTAACCTTTAGGAACAACGGATCTCATCATGTAAGTGACAATTGCTATTATCAATTATGCAAGAATTAGGGATGACAACTATCATCATGTAAAGGGCAGTTGCTCTCATCAAGTGAGGAAGCGTTTAGGGACAACGGCTCCTGTAATGTAAGGTACAATTGCTCTCAACAAGTGAGCCTTTAGGGACAACGGCTCTTATCATGTAAGGGACGAATTGCCCTTATAAAGTTATTCTTTAGGGACAACGGCTCTTATGTAAGGGACGAATTGCCCTTATAAAGTTATTCAAGTGACTATTGCTCTTATCAAGTGTGCATGCATTAGGGACAACGACTATCATCATGTAAAGGGAAATTTCAATCATCAAGTGAACAAGCGTTTAGGGACAACGGCTCCCATAAAGAAAGGTACAGTTGCTCTCAACAAGTGAGCCTTTAGGGTCAACAGCTCTTATCATTTAAGGGAAAAATTGCCCTCATAAAGTTAGCCTTTAGGGACAACGGATCTAATCATGTTAGTGACAATTGCTCTTATCATGTATGCAAGCATTAGGGACAAATCTAAGAACACTTTCATCATGTTTAAAATTAAGACAAGCATTAGTGACAATTGCTCTCATCATGTTTAAAACTAAGAACACTTTCAAATCTGTTAACATATGTGAATTATGTAATGAGGAACGTGTGGAAGGAGCTCATGTCACAATTCCTTTAAAAGAGATTAATGATGTTTCGGCCAGATTTGCTAACCCTCTTTACGGGTACTTTATTGGGAAACGACTTGCATTCCCTATTGTGGAGAATTATGTTAAGAATACATGGGCTAAATTTGGTTTGGAACGTGTCATGTTGAATAATGGTTTCTTTTTATTTCAATTTTCCAATAAGGATGGAATGGATAAAGTGTTAGAGACCGGTCTATGGTTGATTCGTTCTATTCCTATCTTTTTGAACATTTGGACGCCTAATACTAAGCTTGCTAAGGAAGAGGTAACTTCAGCCCCCTTATGGGTGAAGTTACATAATGTGCCAATTGTTGCTTATACGGAGGTTGGATTAAGCTTGATTATGACTCAAATTGGTAAACCTATCATGTTGGATTCGTACACGAGTACTATGTGTGTTAAGTCTTGGGGTCGGAATTCATATGCTCGAGCTCTTATTGAAGTGTCTTCTATTAACGTGTTAATGGATCATGTGGTTGTGGCAATTCCATTTCCTAATGGTTTAGGTCATTTGTTGGAACGTATTTATATTGAATATGAATGGCAGCCCCCACGGTGTGGTTTGTGCAAAATTTTTGATCATAATGATGCTGCATGTCCTAAGAAGGTTAAACAATCTAGTGTGAAGTCAGTCGATGAGGAGGGATTTGTTGAAGCTACTAAGTGTAAGGGTAAGGCTAAGGCTAAGGCGCCAACTCATGAGAAGGTTATTGATGGAGTTCGTTTTACAAAACCTAAGGTTACATTTAATTACCATTGGCAGCCGGTTTCGAAAACTAAAGGGGGGTCTAATGGAGCGTCGTCTTCTAAGGGTAATAGTACTAATAAGGAACCTATTGTTCCAAAGGAAGGTGTGGAGAATGGTGCTTCATCTTCGAAGGCTCATGGTACAAATAATGAATCGAGAGATAAGAATGTGGAAGCTGGTCTTAATTCATTGGATAATCAGGTTAATAGTGATGTTACAGCCCCTTCTAAGAATTCTTTTGGAGCGCTGATGAGGCAAAAAATGATGCACTTTTAGGGGGTAATTTAAGCCCGAAATTGAATTTATATGATCAAATATTGCCCTAAATCGTTCCTTTTGTGATTTTAGGTACTTTGGGAGTGAAATCTGGAAAAGGAAGCAATTCGGATGTTTTTGGAGCATAAAAGTGAAGAAAACACCAAAGACTTAATTTTTCATGCTGGGAACAGTGTGTGACGGCGTCAAGAAGACTTTCCTGACGGCGTCAAGAGTTAAGATCATGACGACCCAGTACAAAAATGAAGGCGTCACAAAGTAGAGCGTCAAGAGTTAAATGTGTGACGGCCTGCAAATGTGGACTACATGACGGCGTCAAATGTAGATCAAGGCAGTCCGAGGATTATTTTGGCGGCGAGATGATGGCGTCACCCATTTGTTATTGACGCCGTCAGCCTCTAATATCTATATATAGTTTTCTAATTTTCATTCATTAAAAGAGAACAAGTTTGGAGAAACCCTAAGGCCGAACCATATACGAATTTTACAGCTTTTTCAAGGGTTTTCAGCCCTTGAATGCTTACATGTGCTATTGAGATAAGTGATCTTTTAATTCAATCAATATGTTTATGTGTTGGTTGTCTATATCTTGTTCTTGTCTTAATTCCACCATGTTAGGCTAGATTTATCTTGTGTTTGCTTAGATCTAATGAAACTTAGATGTTGATTATGTGTTGATTACTTGTTTATGGTTGTATTGGATGAATGATTTCAATGTTAGGCTTAAGAAAACTGGCAGATCTCCAATTGGTAACATGCTTGAACGTCTTAGGAAACATGAACCGATGTGTACTAGGTTTTATTGGTTGTATTTAATGCATGAGTAAATTCTAATGATCCCATGTTAGGAGCTTCTTAGCTGGCTCGACATAGGAGTGAAGTAGGCACTCATAGGATTGGGGAGTTAAGTACGCCATCCCATGAATGGTATTAAGGAATACAATCCGTCATCCACGCAACTAAAACAAGTAATTAACGTGTAAAAGATATCTAGGGAGTAGTGAAATCTAAGTAAACACATTTCTCCACATATTGCTCACAAGCTTAGTTTAAATTAGTTTATTTTCATTTTTAGCATTTTATTTTGATTGCATCTTAGTATTGGGTTAGTTGACTAGCAACTAATTCGGCCCAAATCCTTCAAACCCGAGATATTTACTTGCTTTTCATAAAATATAAAAAAATACAAAAAGAATCATCCATCATCTCTAGACTTAATCTTTAGGTTTTCTAATCCTAGCGACACTATTCCTAGCTGAACGGTCAATCCCCCGGTACTTGTCATTATACTATACTACATCGATCAGGTACACTACCTGGTGGGGGTTGTAAGCTTCTCGAGATCCCTCGAGAGGTAAAGCCTGGTGCAAACCCCATGCATCAAGTTTTTGGCGCCGCAGCCCGGGGAATAGTTATTGTCTAGGTTAGAATCTCTTTTTATT
Source organism: Artemisia argyi (assembly GCA_030686995.1). NCBI lineage: Eukaryota > Viridiplantae > Streptophyta > Magnoliopsida > Asterales > Asteraceae > Artemisia > Artemisia argyi. The sequence continues at coordinate 34,891,187 of CM060699.1, read as the reverse complement.
AGGTCTACTTGCTAGATTCCGTTCTAGTAAGATTTTATTTTTATTTTTAGGTTCTCTTTAGTCTATCTTAATTCTTTGTGTTTTTGTTTGTACCTCTCTACCATCCGCCATTATGGCAACCGACAAATTCTCTAACCTTAGGATCACTAGGAGTCGTAGTTCCACTAGAAACCTTGTCTTGCCTTATGCAGAACCCGAAAGAGAAATGCGTAGGTTAAGACGATCTCACTTAACTCCTGAACCATCTAGTGTTGCTATCGATTTTGATGCACCCCTTTCTGAAGAAAATTCAGAAAATCACCTTACAACTCCTAGCTCCCAACCCAACAACGAAATGAGTACCCCCGCAACTACTACTCCTAAGCGCCTTAAGGACTACTCCTCCCCAAACCCTCGTGGCTTCTCAAATGCCATTGTCTACCCAAACGAACACACCAATGAGGTCTTGCATGCGACCGATGTTTGGCTTGTCCAAAGTGTGTGTAAGTTTTGTGGATTAGATGAGGAAGATCCAATTCAACACATTAAAGACTTCTTGAAAATAGTAGACACCCTCCATACGGATGGGGCTACTAGAGACACGTCCTGATTACGATTCTTTCCTTTCACCCTCTATGAAAAAGCCCAAGAATGGTATGATAAACTCCCTTCTGAATCAATTTTCACATGGGAGCAACTCATATCCAAGTTCTATGAGAAGTTCTTTCCGCCTAGAAAAACTTCAGTGTTTAGAGATAGGATCCTCCGCTTCCGAAAAGGGAAGGATGAACCCTTTCATAAATCGTGGATTAGATTCAAAGATTTAATAAGACAAGTTCCCCATCATGGCATCGAACTTTGGCTTTTGGTCCAAATCTTCTACGACAGTGTCTCCTCTAATGATCGGAACGGAATCAACCAATCTAGGAAAGGGAGATTAGCCAATCTTAGTGCCGAAGAAGGATGGGATAGGATTGAAGAATATGCTCAAGACCAGGATGACACTTGGGCTGAACCTGAGTCGACTATCAGCATTTCTGAAATCACTTCAGATCGGTTAAGAAAAATTCACAAATGAATGGAGTACCTAGCTGGGTCGCAGTTACCTAAACAACTTTCAAATCCTTACTTGATATGTGACTACTGTGGGGGCCCGCATGAAGTAGAGGAACGCGGAGGAGAAACCACGACTGAATATGCATGCTTGTCAGGTGGTGACATCTATGCTGATCCCTCCCTTTTGCCTTTTTACCAAAATGACGACTACACCCTTTGGGGAAATCTGGTGAAAAGAAAAGAAGGAGAGGAAGGTCCTGAATTCGAAATCAGGAGCACTTTTGAAGATGACCTTGGTCACTTAACTCAAGAAAAAGGCTTACAATTAAAGGGTCTTAATGAACTTGTTGATGAGCAGCATAATGACATTGGAGAATGGTTCAACAAGCTTAACTCAACCCTTGATAACCTTGAAATGCCATCAGTAAGCAAAAAAGACCCCATGCTCGCGATAACCACTCGAGCTGGAACAACAACCAAGGACCCTCCTTACCCGAGCTCGTCCCTCATCACTCCCGATCCAAACAAACCTCGCGAAGAGGAGGAGGATGTGGGCATCGAGACTTCCAACCAACCTCCCTTGACGACCGCTTCCCCATCAATCCCATCTAACCAACCTGTGAGAATCCAATTCCCATCCCGATTAAAAAACCAGAAAACTGAGAATGATAATAAAAGATTCTTGTCATATCTAAAAGACTCAGTAGTCACCATACCCCTCCTTGATGCTTGTTATCACATGCCGAAATATAGTGCGTACTTTAAAAAACTACTGGCTAACCGAAAGAAACTCGAGGATCTTGTGACCCTGGGGGAAGAATGTTCGGTGGTGACCCATCGAGGGCTACCAAAGAAGGTAGATGATCCAGGCAGCTTCACCTTGCCTTGCTCCATAGGATCTCTATCAATAAAGAATGCTCTTGCTGATTTAGGGGCGAGTATCAATCTCATGCCTCACTCTATGTTCCTTAAATTGGGATACTCTGGATTAAAGCCTACCCGTATGAACATCCAACTAGCCGATAGATCAGTCAAGTACCCAGTAGGGATATGCGAGAATGTGCTAGTCAAAGTTGGGAAATTCAAATTCCCGGTCGAATTCGTAATCTTAGAGATGGAGGAGGATGACTTGGTACCCATCATCTTAGGGAGACCATTTCTTGCTACCGCTCGTGCAGTCATTGATGTTTATGACGGCAAGTTAACCTTACGAGTGGGAACCGATAGCACAACCTTCGACATTAAGGACTCTATGGATCTCTCTCTCGAAGCAGCTAACCGGCTCTATTTCATTGGGGAGGTCGATGAACTCACGGATGTCATTGATAGCTGTGTTGTTGATCAAATCGAGGAAGGCTGGTTACGGGATGAGAGTTTTCTACCTTTGCTAAAGGTGGAAAAGATGGAGGATGTTGGTGCAGTATCCTTCTACCCTAGACAAGAGGCCACAGAGCATCTCGAGCTCCAAAAGCCCGAAAACAAGCTTAAGCGTTCTATTATCGAACCTCCTGAGCTAGATCTTAAGGAACTTCCTAACCATTTAGAATATGCCTTCCTTCACGGAGAGGACCAACTGCCGGTAATCATAAACTCTTCCCTCGAACATGAACAAAAAGATAAACTCTTAGAGGTCCTAAAGAAATATAAGGGAGTGCTTGCATGGAGTGTAGCCGACATTAAGGGGATTGACTCAACTTTTTGCACACATAAGATTCTCATGGAAGAAGATTATAAACCTACCGTGCAACCCAAAAGGCGGGTGAACCCCAATATTAAGGAAGTGGTGAAGAAAGAAGTCATCAAACTTCTGGATGCAGGATTGATTTACCCAATCTCGGATAGCCCATGGGTCAGTCCTGTACAGGTTGTACCAAAGAAGGGTGGAATGACCGTAGTTAAGAATGACAAGGGTGAGATGGTACCCCAGAGAACAGTTACTGGATGACGGGTATGCATTGATTATAGAAAGCTCAATGATGCCACGAGGAAAGATCACTTTCCCTTACCATTCATTGACCAAATGTTAGAGAGATTTTTTTTTTTTTTTTTTTTTTTTTTTTTTTTTTTTTTGGTAAAAGGGTTAATTCACCCCGGTAAAATTCATTACTCCAAAAAACGTTGAGGTACATAGGATGAGGGTGATATCCCTCACCTCAGTCCATTAGGACACTTACAGACTCAAATATAAGAATGACACACCATTCTTATAACTTACAATAAATTGAACCTACCAATAATGACAAAAGTACATAAAAATATACAATACTACTCAAGAAAAGCACTTGAGCCTTCTATATCACTATGGCGGTCAACCTTAACTTCCATGAAGAATCCTCCAACTTGGCCACTCATGGATCATCAATCTTGAGATTCAGTTCACAAATTTCACACAAAGGTTGGTGAAAGACTCAAAAACCACGGATAGAGCAGCAAGCAAACTTGCTCCAACGGTGTATGTTTAGATGCAAAACCGAACACAAATCAAAACACCAAGCATGATGACCAGTAGCGTATGAAAATAGGATTTACAAACCCTAACATCCAGCATAGACAATCACAAGACCCATAGATGAATAAGAGTGCAACTGATCCGTGACCGTGTGCATGGGGTTTTGAACAAGAGTCCCCAAAAACTTAACTTCCATTGTAGACATCGCAACCATGCAAACCAGCAGCCTAAATTAGTCCCAAAAAGCAATGATAGCAGCAAACATCAAATAGAACTGATCGCAATAAGCATACCAATAGGGCTCAAACGAACCCTAACTTGCATCATAACCAAACTCGATCTGATGAAGAAAATAAAAGCATGCAATCTTCCAAAACAGATCGGTCAAGAAACATCTCTCCCATAGATAACCCACGTACAAATAACCCATCACCATTTAAGGCACGTCCAGGAATATAACCACCCACAGCAAACATGCATTCATCGCAACAACCAGATTCAAACATCACATACCATTCATAAAATCAAAACCCTAAAAAAGGTTTCTTAATAATCATTAAGAGCAAACCACCTCAAATCGACCCCTTATATATATAAATCAGTAATAACCGACATATGATAAAGGATATTAGGGACGAATTGAAACACCAGCGAAACCCTAAAATAAAGATCGCAAAATTGGTTAAGGTTTCATCAAAACCTAATCGACCCTGATAATAAGTAAACTCAATTTAAAACCGACTTATGATAGTCACAATCAGAGGTACGATTAGAGAATAAGAAATGAATAATAACCCTACAATCGAATCAGAATGATAAAGAGAATTAGGGTTAAATAATTCGATTGTAGAACATAATAAGGACGATTTCAGAAACCCTCCTCTACCCAGTGATTAAAAACCAAGAAAATCGATTGCATATCACTCAGAAAAATGATAGAGAGGCGGATTAGTGGTTGAATTTGGCCGAAATGATAGGGGTAGAGGAGGCTGAAAAAATCGCCCCTAGAGGGAGAGAAAATTCGTTTTTAGATTTGCTAAAGTCCAAGAGTAGAGAGATTGTCTGGGCACGAATATTATTGTTTCTTGGATGGATTCTCAGGGTATTTTCAAATTCCCATAGAACCTGAAGACCAAGAAAAGACCACGTTTACTTGCCCTTATGGAACGTTCGCCTACAAAAGAATGCCTTTTGGGCTATGTAATGCCCCCGCCACTTTCCAATGATGCATGACCGCAATCTTTCACGAACTTATGGAAGACAGCATGGAAGTGTTCATGGATGACTTTTCAGTCTTCGGGGACTCCTTCGACCGCTGTCTTGCTAATCTAGAAAAGATGCTTAAACGCTGTGCCAACTTGGTGTTAAAGTGGGAAAAGTGTCATTTCATGGTGAAAGAGGGGATTGTGTTAGGGCATAAGATCTCAGGGAATGGGATAGAGGTGGACCAAGCTAAAGTTGAAGCTATATCTAAGTTACCATACCCCACGACTGTTAAAGCAATACGCAGCTTCTTGGGGCACGCCGGGTTTTATCGGAGATTCATCAAAGACTTCTCCAAAATAGCTCGGCCAATGACTCAATTGCTCGTGAAGGATGCTCCATTCGATTTCTCCCAAGAATGCAAGGATGCACTCGATCTCTTAAAAAAGGAGCTCACACAAGCTCCAATCATGATTACACCCAACTGGGAGTTACCGTTTGAAATCATGTGTGACGCTAGCGATTTCGCTGTCGGGGCTGTACTGGGCCAACGGCGTGACAAGCTATTCCAACCTATTTACTACGCTAGCAAAACCATGAATCCCACTCAAGAGAATTACTCCACCACTGAAAAGGAATTGTTAGCCGTAGTGTTCGCATTCGATAAATTCCGGCAATATCTTGTCCTTTCAAAGACAGTCGTTTTTACTGATCACTCGGCTCTTTGATATCTTTTTGCTAAGCAGGATGCTAAGCCACGACTAATTCGGTGGATCTTGTTGTTACAAGAATTCGATGTTGAGATTCGTGATAAGAGGGGGGCAGAAAATCTGGCCGCAGATCATCTATCTCGTCTTGAAAACCCCTTGGATGAGCACGATAGAAGTGAGATTAGAGATTCATTTCCTAACGAACAACTCATGTCAATGATTGATTCGGAGCCTTGGTACGCCGATTTTGCCAACTATCTCGCAAGCAGACTCGTTCCTGAACACACCTGACTAGATACGAAAGAAAAAGGTTCTTTTCTCAGTTAAAATACTACTTTTGGGATGAACCATTTTTATTCCGAAGGTATCCTGACCAAATAATAAGACGTTGTGTTTCGAAAAGTGAGGCAGTAAAGATTATGAGGGAATGTCACTCTGGAGGGCATCATGGGATAAGCCCCACCGCCCGAAAGATTTTCGACACGGGATTCTATTGGCCCACAATTTTTCGTGATGTCAAAGAAATGGTACAGGCATGCGATGCATGTCAACGGGCCGGGAACATATCACATAGGGATGAAGCGCCTCAAAATTTTATACAAATATGTGAGGTCTTTGATGTCTGGGGAATTGACTTCATGGGACCCTTTCCATCTTCAGGGGGTGAACGAATACATTTTAGTTGCCATCGATTATATTTCAAAATGGGTATAGGCACAAGCCCTTAGGACCAATGATGCCAGGGTAGTTATTCATTTTCTGAAAAAGCTTTTCGCTAGATTCGGGATTCCTAAAGCCCTCATCAGTGATAGGGGGACCCACTTTTGCAATGCGCAAATGGAAAAAGTCATGAAGAGGTATGGAGTATCCCATCGGTTCTCCACCGCCTATCATCCACAAACCAATGGCCAGGACGAAAACACCAACAGGGCTATTAAAAGAATACTTGAAAAGACGGTTAGTCAGAATAGAAAAGACTGGTCATTTAAACTTGACGAAGCCTTATGGGCATTCCGAACCGCCTACAAGACACCTATTGGAACGACCCCGTTTTGCATGGTGTATGGTAAGGCGTGTCACTTGCCAGTAGAATTAGAACATAAGGCTTATTGGGCGCTTAAGACATGTAACTTAGATTATACAATTACCGGAACTAATAGGTTCTTGCAATTACACGAGCTTGATGAGCTTAGGTTAGAAGCCTATGAATATTCCATTACATATAAAGAGAGAGCAAAAAGATGGCATGACCAGAGAATTAAGAAACCCAAGGAATTTTCAGAGGGAGACAAAGTCCTATTGTACAATTCTCGGTTAAGATTATTTCCGGGAAAACTCAAGTCTAGATGGTATGGACCGTTTACGGTGAAAAGTTCCACTAAAACTGGAGCCGTTGTGTTATTAGACGATAAATGTAGATAATTTACTGTTAACATACAACGTGTAAAACATTATCAAGAAAATAACAATGAAATGATTAGTGAGGAGGATATGACGTTTGACGATGAGGTCACGTAGTAACCCATGACCTTGAGTCTAGCTACAAGACTCGTAAATAAAGAAAAGCACTTCTTGGGAGGCAACCCATGATTTTGTGTGATTTTTATTTTGTTTGTTTGTTATTTGCTTCCGTATGCATGCTTTATTTTTATTGTTGGTAGATCATGTTTCTAAACTAAAAAGTGGAAATACTTTATTTTGTTGTTTAGCCTAGTCTTAACTTCACCTAAAAGTATTTTTGCAAAAGATAAGTGTAAGGGGAAACCCCAAATATGTTTTTAAGAAACAAACCGATCATGATTCTCCACAATATTAAGTGAACATGTATATTCGTAATTGTTAGAGTCAAATGCTTGTATCGAGTCATAATGAAGTTTTGCAGGATTTTCAAGGAAGTAGAACCAAGTTTTTCCAAAAATTTTCCGGAAACTTAACATAAGAATTTCTGCAGGTCAATCCTGACGGATTCATGAGCTTGCTCTTGACGGCGTCACGGGTAAAAATCTGGAAATTTTACCGGTTTTGTTTTTCTAACGGAGTCTTAAAGTTTTTGTTGAATTATTAAGTTTTATAATCTCCAGGAAATCTGCAAACTTCATTCCACAAGCATTATATCTTACTTTGCTTTCTAGGATTTAGTAACTTATATAGATTGCCGCCGATTTTATGCGAGGTTGCCTTGTCTGTTTTCTCAGGATTTACAGGTTATGTATGACAAGAAGATGATTATATCGTTTTTCACCTAAATCCACTCAAATCTTGTGTTTTTTCAACGATTTGGTTAAGTTTAATTGATTAACATTCGTGTTATTCGTTATCTTGATCATCCTTGTTGCTGAATTCATCTTGATTTCTGGTTTTTGGTGTTCTATCTTTTAGGGTTTAAAAAATCGTTTTTTGGTTTATCCCTTACACATTCAATTCGTTGTTCATCTAATTCTGCTTTCTGTCAGATTAGTGAATCGATTTCTTAGGGTTTCAACCGACTTTTGATTTCCTTAATCGATCCTTATTATTCTTATTAGTTTAGGTCGGTTTAGGGTTTCCTAATCGACTTTATCACTTTATAAGGGCGATTACTTTGTTCCTGCGCTTGTTTCTTTATTCTTAACGATTCCCACTTTAGGGTTTTGTTATTTTAGTGCGCTGGTGATTCCTTGGTGCATAATTCTAAACCAAACTCGTGGGTTTGGTCTATCCTCTCCTTGTAAGCACCCGTATTAGGGTTGTGGAAGTTGTTTGTGCGCTTGTTATTGCTGCTGTAAGTTATTATTATTACGTGGGTTTATTGAAGAGATGGAATCTGGGTTTTTGAATAAGAAGTCTTCTTCAAGTTCTGGTTTGGTTTCAAGGGTTAATAACATTGATGGAAAGCTGCTTGTGAATAAGGAGAAACCCTTGAAATCTATTTTGAAGCGTGCTGGTCTTGAGGGTAAAACGGGGAGCTTTCAGCTTCCTAAAGAGATTGGTTCTTGTTCTAGGGTTACGTCTGGCCCTAAGGGTGCCATGTCTCAGAATGCGCTGCTTGATGAAGTTAACGAGGTAGTTACTCCTAAGGTATCTCTAGATCCATCATTCTCTCTCTAGGAGAATTCAGGCCGCCCCTCCCCTTCTCTTTTTCCGGCCAAAATCCACTCTAATTCGTGTCCTCTCTACCTTGGAATGATTGTTATTGTTCTTTAGGTATGCAATACATGTTTTAGGGTTGATAAATTCATGGTTGGGGCGGCTGATTCTCTTTTGTTAGGGTTATTTGGTCGATCTTTGTTTTATGACTTATTAGTCGGTTTTCTTAACCGACTATACATCTATCTTGATCGATCTACCCTTTTAAGCACGTTCTTAATCATTCGTATGGTTAAGTGTATCATTCAATTCGTTATCCTTGTTAGGGTTTCGTTTTTTAGTGTGCTTTTTTAGGGTTTCGATGATGGGCGGTTTCTGAATCCTTAAATCGTTTTTGATTTAGGGTTATGATTTGTATTGTCATTCTTATTATTCATAACCGCCTTTGGGGTTCAAGTGTGGATCGCACCTATGTTTCCTTCATATTAATATGTGCAATCTGATCTAATCAAAACTTATCCATGAACGAATCCTTTTTTAGGGTTTTATATAATTCGGTTTTGATTCATTATGAGGTTTGGTGTGCTGATCGTTCCTGAATATTTTTGTGAGGTATGCAAGTTGGATTCTTTAATCCATTCATTCATGTATGTCGATCTTTTGATCGTGGGGTTTTTATTCTGGAAGTCGATTGGTTTTCTGCAAGTTCTAAAATGATGTTTGTTATGTTCGTGGGTTATGAGAGAGATGAAGGTCTAGATGTAAATCTAGTTGTATGTCATGGCCAAGTCCTGCTGCTCATGGTGTTATTTGATTGACTGCCTATTGGTAAGTTAGGGTTTTTAAACCCTAGGTTAGTGCTTATTCGTGATACTGTTGCATGATCTCATTATTCTTGCTGCTATTGATCGTTTTATGCTGGAAGTCAAGTGGGAACTTGGTTTTTTACGGTTCATCTTTCAAGGTTTGGTCTTAAACACATTGATGATATATTTTGTGATGGATCGTAGCTGCTTGGTTCACTGCTTGGGTTAGTCATGTTAGATGGATCGTATTGATGCTGGTCGGTTTGGTGTTTGAAGCTTATTGGTTCCTAGCCATAAATTTATTCGATCAGTTTTGGAGGTTAGGGTTTAACCCTATTGTTTGTACAAGTCCATTGATTTCACAAGTTTGGTTAGTCTATCTTATGTTTATGTTCCGACTTGTTGATCGTTTTGGTTATTCTTTGGACTTGATGGTTCGTTGATTATTGAAGATGTAGGGTTCGTTTTACCTACTGTTGGTTTCAATGATGGCATATATAAGTTAAGTTTCTCGGGTATCTTATTCAAAAATCCTTGACTCGATCAATAGTAATTCTGTTTTTCTATGGATCGTTTTTGGGTGGTTCGATCTTCATATTATGGTTCTATTTTATGCATGGGATCGAAGCTGCTTTCTTTTGATGGATGTTAGGGTTTGGACTCTATTGTATGTACAAGTCTTCTTAATCTTCAAGCTTGGTTCATATTGCGTATGCTTTGGCTTGTTGTTGGTGGGGTCTTGTGGATAGGTTGGTGAGTGCATTGGTTTTTCTTTATTGATGATCCAATGCGGCATCATTGAAGGTTATGGACTTCTACGACGACGTGTGATGATTCAAGAACTTAATTATATTTGTAATCTTTTAGTCGTTGTAGTTTTTTTTTGTTCATATAGTAGTTGCGTTTGTTTAGCATGTTGGTTTGGTTAGTTGCACATGTTGTGCAGGTTAGTTTTAAGAATGGTTTGTCATTCTTAGATAGGTGTCTTGTAAGTGTCCTAAGGGACTGGGGGCGAGGGAAATCACCCTCGTCAATTTGTACTTCAACGTTTTTGGATTATGTCATTTACCAGGGTGCAGGATTACTCCCCTTTACCCAAAATCTCTAGATCCATCATTACTACATGATGGGGTAAGTTCTGTTGCTGCTGGTCTTGTTCCCCCTGTTGTTGCATCGATTAACAAGTTTCAGGATCAAGAGTCGTCTACAACAAATTCAAGTTCTACTTCTGGTGCTAAAGTTGTTATTCCAAGTTCCGTGGTAGAGGAGATGTGTAATAAATTTTCTAATTCGCTCTACGGTTATTTTATTGGACAACGGCTTGCATTTCCATTGGTAGATAATTATGTCAAGCATGCTTGGGTTAAGTTTGGTTTTCAGAAAGTTATACTTCGAGGTAATTTCTTCTTTTTCCAATTTTCGTCACGTGAGGGTTTGCTTAAGGTGCTAGAAGGGGGTCCTTGGTTTATCAGATCAAAACCCATCTTTTTACATGAATGGGTGGCGAATTCTAAATTGGAGAAGGAGGTTTGTTCAAGGGTACCAGTTTGGGTACGATTTCATAAATTGCCTGCTGTTGTATATTCAGAAGTTGGAATTAGATTGATTGCTGAACGAGTGGGTCGACTTATGTGTATGGATGAGGGTACGTATGCTAGGTGTAATAACCCTTGGGGTCGTTATTCTTATGCAAGATGTTTGATTGAGTTATCTGCTGTTCATGATTTATTGAGTTCCATTGAAGTTGATATACCTTTACCTAATGGTACGGGCCATTATTCAGAATTCATTGATGTTGAGTATGAATGGTGGCCTCCTCGTTGTTCACATTCTAAAATTTATGGTCATGAGGTTGAGGCTTGTCATGAGGTATTGAAAAGAAAAGTTGACATGGGGTCAGAGGAAGAAAGTGTACGTCTTAAGGAGTCATATCACAATAGTAAGGCTGGGAAAAAGGCAGCTTCTTTGCTACAAGGATCTCGGGTGTTCAAGCCTAAGTCCAATTTCGTGTATAGGCCTGTTTCCAAGCCGGGTTCTAATAAAGTCGCTCGGGAGTATATACCTAATGAGCTTCCCAAGCCTACTTCTCCTTCAGTGACTAATAATGAATTATCCCAAGGTCTGAATGAGCATGGTTATCTTAGTGATAACGTTAATGTTGCTGAACTTAAGCGTGATATGGAGAAAGTTTCTAATGCTGAGAAGGTACTTGATCTTGCTTCACTTCCTTCCGAAGTGGTGGGTGTTGGGAATGATTTTGACATACTTATTACTAATGAGTTCTCAAACAGCCCCGTTCGTTCGTTGGAGGGTGGTGTGGTTTATGAGAAGCCTGTTGAAGGCTCTACTACTATTGCAAGTTCGGTTGGTGAGCCAACTAAGAGTGGGAGTTTGTGGGAGCGGGTTAATGCTGCTACAAATGACAATAAATCTCCATTATCTGTTCCGGAAGACTCGGAAGATGAAGTTGATGAAGTTGGTGGAGGCTTTCTGGATGATATGGAAGATTACTATGACGAATATGATCAGGTGGTTCTACCTGATAAAATGCAAGCATTTTGTGATCATTTTGATATTCGCTTGAATACTCGTCGTAGATAGGTTTTTTATTTTGTAAGTTATAAGAATGGCATGTCATTCTTATAGAGCTGGTGTTTTGTTTTCTTATTAGTTGCTTGGCATGTAAGTGTCCTACGGGACTGAGATGAGGGAAGTCACTCTCATCCTTTGTACTTCAACGTTTTTTGGTGTAATGAATTTTGCCGGGGTGAATTAACCCTTTTACCCAAAAAAAGAAGATGATTATTTTTCTGGAAGGGAAGCTTTGATTGCTCATTTTCTTGGAGGAAGATTTAACCTGGCCACCCTATTATCCATACCGAGCGAATCAGGGGAGTATTTGATTTCATTCTTTGTACTTATTTCACTTTTACATTCTTTACTTGAACATTAGGGACAATGTTCATCCTAAGTGTAAGGGGAGGGTAAAATGATGATACCTTACAAATACACTTTCGCTTGAGTTTGTTTGTTTGATGGTAGATGTGTAATAAAACTATGATAAATACTTGTTAGTGCAATTTTAGCGCCAAATTTAAAAGTTTTTACAACATTTAGGAGTGAAACTTTAGCCATAGCAAGCGTCTCATGGATAGGAGATTGTATGACTAGCACATAACCGTACTTTCAGAAAAATTTTCCACCCAAATATGTGAGGCTCGCCTTTAGATTTGATAGGAAAAACATTTACTATTAGTGCTTATGAGTGTACCGGTAGCATTTAGATTCTAGAACTTGCGTTAGTGATGCATCCCGAGACCGCTAGTGAGACTACATTCGTGTAGTAGGATTTACTACATGATAAGAGGCATTAGGATCACCCTTGTGTTAAACCCGTATTATAATTACTTGACCATTTAAGTCATATTACTTGGCTAGTTAAGTCAATTAATTTTTCCCACACCCTTTAGCGTTGTACTTATTTTTAGTACACGAAACCCCTAGTACACCCCTCCGAGCCTATCTTTTCGTTTCTAACTTTAAGCATTTTACTTAAAGGAAGAATTTGTTACACCCCACTTAAATGTACACCCAAATCGCCTTAGCCTTCCGTGTATGCGCTCATTTTTTAGTGCATTATTGTTATTTTTTAAACCCTAAGTTAACTATCTAATTGATTACATGGTTGCTAAGTCGAGTCATATCCTTGTACATATTGTTTTGGGACGATTGTGACTCATGGGTAAAGTACTTATTTATGGAGTAATGGGGAAGAACATCATATATTACCCCCATATGTACGTTAATCTTAAAAGTACTCCAAGTGTTTTGATTATCTTAATTCGAGTCATTAGATTAGTTTATTGTAAAGTATGTAAAAATTCAAGTGTAAGGGGAATTTCCATCCCCTATGATGTATTATTTTGGATGGTAGGGTAAGAGTGTATGCAAAAAAAAAAAAAAAAAAAAAAAAAAAAAAAAAAAAAAAAAAAAAAAAATCGAAAAATCAAGAAAAAGAAAAAAGAAAAAAATAGAAAAAAAAACCCATACGGACTACCATCCCTTTTTATTCTATGTTTATTTTATGTTTTTGTTATTTTTCATTTATTAGCTTAAGTCGAGTCTAGTCTTGGCTTAGCAACGCCATATTGTACATGTAATTAACCAAGATTGTTAACTCGCCACCAGTAAAGACTGCCTATATCCAACAAAACCGTGTATTTCATATCCCTACACCTAACGTTACAACCCTTTTAAAAGACCTCTTTGATAGTTTATCCTAGGTGCTTACGCCATGTGGTGGAGGTTTGATCCTTTCCCAAGTCTATGGTAATCTATTTTGCTATAACAGGTAGTGAGAGATATCTTCCGTTTCCATATTGTAATTTATACTTTATTACACCCGAGAGATGTGAGTATCTAAACACTATTTGTGAGGTGCTAGTATATGACCTCCGTGCTTGTCTTTGGTCTTTAGTGGAACAATTATTTGTTGTAATTACTTTTATATTAGTGTTAAATGACCCCTAACTTGTATTTTGACTAGAATAAAAGCGCATTTGCTTGAGGACAAGCAAATCTCAAGTGTAAGGGTATATGATGAGGCGAAAAATGAACCACTTTTAGGGGGTCATTTAAGCCCGGAATTGAATTTATATGATCAAATATTTCCCTAAATCGTTACTTTTGTGATTTTAGGTACTTTGGGAGTGAAATCTGGAAAAGGAAGCAATTCGGACGTTTTTGGAGCATAAAAGTGAAGAAAACGCCAAAGACTTAATTTTCCATGCTGGGAACAGTGTGTGACGGTGTCAAGAAGACTTTCCTGACGGCGTCAAGAGTTAAGATCATGACGACCCAGTACAAAAATGAAGGCGTCACAAAGTAGAGCGTCAAGAGTTAAATGTGTGACGGCCTGCAAATGTGGACTACATGACGGCGTCAAATGTAGATCAAGGCAGTCCGAGGATTATTTTGGCGGCGAGATGACGACGTCACCCATTTGTTCTTGACGCCGTAAGCCTCTAATATCTATATATAGTTTTCTAATTTTCATTCATTAAAAGAGAACAAGTTTGGAGAAACCCTAAGGCCGAACCATATACGAATTTTACAGCTTTTTCAAGGGTTTTCAGCCCTTGAATGCTTACATGTGCTATTGAGATAAGTGTTCTTTTAATTCTTTTTTTTTTTTTTTTGGGTAAAAGGGTTATTAACCCTAGCAAAATTTATTATCCAAAAAACGTTGAAGTACAAAATGACGAGGGTGATTTCCCTCGCCCTCAGTCCCTTAGGACACTTACAAGACACCTATCTAAGAATGACAAACCATTCTTAAAACAAACATGCACAACAAGTGCAACTGACCAAACACCCCTCATCTCAAATATAAGAATGACAAACCATTCTTATAACTTACCGAGACCACCTATAAGAGAAAAACTCTTATAATAAATACATGAACATGAAACTACAACGACTAATAGATTACAAATAAAAACATCAAGTAAAAACTTGAATCTTCACATGTCGTCATAGAAGTCCATGACCTTCAACGATGCAGCCGAGACCATGGTAGGATAGAAGACGCCAATCCACACACTTGATCCAACAACTACACCGATCATCATTGATTCAAACTGAACCAAACCAATACTACAACTTGATCCAATACCGCAACTACTAAAAGTACCAAAAGAGCAGGAAACTCAAGCTAAGAATGAGACACAGTGTATCTTGATCAATCGTAGACAAACATAGGGCAATACAACCCTAACTTACATAAAAAATATCACCATCGATCACATGATCAAATATAACAATGCCATGTCCTTGAACGATGATAAAAAAGGTTTTGAATAAGACCCTTAAACTTAACTTACATCGCTAATTCGAGCAGCAGCAGATTCCATAGAAAGTTACAATGAACTAAGATAAATATCAATCCACTAGAAATCACGAACAGCAAACAAACCATAACCAAAGCTCGTACCAAATCATTACCACCTAGCATCAGACGTACCATATCAACAACATACCACCAAGTCATCAAGACCACAGTTCTGAACAGCAAGGACCCTATAATGCATGTACGAGCAGATAAAAGGGCCTAACGAGACCCTAACTTACCGATACCATCACTTAGCCCTCTCCCTTTACCCACGAACCACTACCTTCATCAATACCGAATGCACAGCCAATATACAAACCCTCTAAAGGGCTACCATGAAGAAAACGTGCAGATACACATCACAAACAACCAATCAATCAAATCCATACTAAACGAAACCCTAAAACGGAATTCGTGCATGTAAACCCTAACGACAAATCCATTAAATCCAAATCTGGATATAAAAGATTAATGCAAATAGGGATAGATCTTTGATCAACCAGGAACCAATAATGATCGATATAAAGATTACCATGAAGATTTACGATCATCGAATCCACAAACCCTAAACCGATTGTACCATTAATAAATCTTTGAGGATAACCTCAAACGATCTATATGCATATAAGAAAGAATCGGTTAGGGTTCCCAACAAACAGATCATGAAGATGATATAACAATAAAGAGTCATCGATCCATGAAAACCCAAAACCCTAAACAGCGATTACAAAGAATCGTTAAGGGAAATAACCAAAACGATTTAAATAGGAGTAGTAATCGGTTAGGGTTAATAAACGAAACAAAGAGAAATCCGTTTAGGTTAATATAAACGATGTATCCAACCACCCATATAAGAATAACTAACCCTAAATCGTATTGCATACCCTTAGAGGAGGATAGAGAGGACGATTAGGTGTAGTTTTGGCCGGAATATTATGATGGGTGGCGGCCGGATTTCTCCCAAGGGGAGAGAGAACTCGTTATGTTCTTTTAATTCAATCAATATGTATATGTGTTGGTTGTCTATATCTTGTTCTTGTCTTAATTCCACCATGTTAGGCTAGATTTATCTTGTGTTTGCTTAGATCTAATGAAACCTAGATGTTGATTATGTGTTGATTACTTGTTTATGGTTGTATTGGATGAATGATTTCAATGTTAGGCTTAAGAAAACTGGCAGATCTCTAATTGGTAACATACTTGAACGCGTTAGGAAACATGAATCGATGTGTACTAGGTTTTATTGGTTGTATTTAATGCATGAGTAAATTCTAATGATCCCATGTTAGGAGCTTCTTAGCCGGCTCGACATAGGAGTGAAGTAGGCACTCATAGGATTGGGGAGTTAAGTACGTCACCCCATGAATGGTATTAAGGAATACAATCCGTCATCCACGCAACTATAACAAGTAATTAACAGGTTAAAGATATCTAGGGAGTAGTGAAATCTAAGTAAACACATTTCTCCACATATTGCTCACAATCTTAGTTTAAATTAGTTTATTTTCATTTTTAGCATTTTATTTTGATTGCATCTTAGTATTGGGTTAGTTGACTGGCAACTAATTCCGCCCAAATCCTTCAAAAAGAATCATCCATCATCTCTAGACTTAATCTTTAGGTTTTTTAATCCTAGCGACACTATTCCTAGTTGAACGATCAATCCCCCGGTACTTGTCATTATACTATACTACATCGATCAGGTACACTGCCTGGTGGGGGTTGTAAGCTTCTCGAGGTCCCTCGAGGGGTAAAGCCTGGTGCAAATCCCACGCATCAAGTGCTTAGTGATGATGTGACCATTTCTGAATTTGGGTTTGAGGAGGACTCATCGCATGTGAATAAAGGGGTTCATGAAGTGAATAGTGATACGGATAATGAGGTTGATGAGTATATTGAGTTTGGAAATCCAAACATGGTCATGAGTAATCGAAAGGAAGCAAGCACTTCCTCTGTTGATTTTCCTCATGTATAGTATCGCTTCATGGAATATAAGGGGAATGAACCAATCCCTAAACAAAATGAGGTTCGTCAGGTTATTTGTGAAAATCAACTTTCTATTTGTGCTATTTTGGAATCGCATGTCTCTAATTCTCGTCTTCAGGAGTTATGCATGAGGGTGTTTAAAGGTTGGGACTGGACTTCTAATGGTAATTTTTGTAGTAGTGGTTCTCGTATCATTTTGGGATGGAATGTGGATACGGTTGATTTGAATGTGGTTGATATGACTGATCAGGTGATCCATACTTTCATTCGATTTAAGGCTGATAAAAAGGAGTTGTTTTGTTCTTTTGTTTATACTCACAATAAGTATATTCATCGGAGATGATAACCCTAAAAGTTCTCTCTAGGGGCGATTATTAACCCTAACTTTTCTTAATCAATTTTCACTTGTTTTCTGCCCTAATCCATTTAATTCCAACGCGGTTTGATATCATTCTGAGTATTTTAATGGTGTTCGTTTGTGGGTGAATTCTGGTGATCGTTTTTTTAGGGTTAATAAATCGTTTTTTTGTTCATTGGCGGTTATCTATCCCTAACGATTTTTTTAGGGTATAACCGACTCTATGATCCGTAATCGACCCTGTGAGTATTAATTCTATATAAGTCGGTTCTATTGACTTATTATATAATCCGATCAATTATTTATTCAAGTGATTGGTTCTAGGCTGTTAGGGTTTCGGTTTTCACGATTTCATGCTTGTATGATTTTGGGATCTGGTCGTTCTTGTTGCTGCTATTACTTAACTCTTTTGGGTTTGGTGTATTCGTAACTCCATAACTGAATTCTTTGGGCTTGGTTTATTATCTCCTTGCAAGTACATGTTCTAGGGTTTTGGATTTTGTTTGTGCGTTAGGGTTTGCTGCTGTTAGTTATTTTATTACGTGGGTTTTAGAGAGATGGAATTTGGTTCTATGAATGTTAAAAAGCCTTCTAAGGCTAAGGGGTTGGCTACTAGGATTGGTAATATTGATGGTAAGATTCTTAGTAATGCAAGTATGC
The DNA here is from genome assembly GCA_030686995.1 of Artemisia argyi. Classification (NCBI taxonomy): domain Eukaryota; kingdom Viridiplantae; phylum Streptophyta; class Magnoliopsida; order Asterales; family Asteraceae; genus Artemisia; species Artemisia argyi. The sequence continues at coordinate 34,873,024 of CM060699.1, read as the reverse complement.
CATTGAAGGATATATTGAAAAGTGCAGGTTTGGAAGGAAAAACGGGGAGTTTAGCTCTTCCTCGTGATCATGGTCCCGTTGTTTCTGATCCGAAGTTTGCTTTACAAAAAGGGGTACGTTTGGCTAGTTCTAAATCTGATGTTCCTAAGTCTAGTAATGTTGTAGCATCTGATTCATTGGGGGCTGCAATGGTTGGTACGTCTAAGGATAATGGTGAAAGGCTAGCTGATGAGTGTAATATTGGAGGTTCTTGTGAGCCTAAGGTACCTAGTGATTCACAATCTGGTGGAGTTGATGAGGCTACTAGGTCGGGTTCAAGAGTGGTTATTCCAATGGCCGTAGTTGATGATATGTGCACTAAACTTACTAATTCACTATACGGTTATTTCATTGGTCTAAGAATTGCATTTCCCATTGTGGAAGACTATGTCAAGCATGCTTGGGCAAGGTTCGGCTTTGAACATGTTATATTGCGGAATGGTTTCTTCATTTTCAAGTTCTCTTCACGTGAAGGTATGAATAAAGTTCTTAATGGTGGTCCTTGGTTTATTAGATCAACACCTTTATTCTTACATATATGGGTGCCTAATATGAGGCTTGAGAAGGAGAAGATTACTAAGGTATCGGTTTGGGTACGTATCCATAATATACCGTCCGTTGTATACTCTAAAGCCGGTATTAGTTTGATTGCAAAACAGTTGGGGCGGATAATACGGTTTGATGCGGGTACTAATGATATGTGTAAGAATCCTTGGGGACGTTATTCATATGCACGGGTACTTATTGAATTATCGGCTGATTTGGATGTTTTGGAATCAATTGAGGTTGAGATTCCTTTGCCTAAGGGTAAGGGTCATTACATGGAAGTTCTTGATGTTGAGTATGAATGGTGGCCATCTTGGTGTTCTAAGTGTGTTTGTTTCAATCATGATGATGATGTGTGTCCTCTTAGACGTAAGCGGGTAACTAAGGATTCGACTCCACAAGATTCTGATGTTAAGCACAAGGTTCACTCTACTAAGGCTGGTCATACTAGTGATAAGGGTAAGAAAGGGGCTTGGGGGGTTTCAACTAAGCCAAAACTTTCGTACCAACCTGTTTCTAAACCGGCTACCAAGAAGAAGAATCGAGGAACACAACCTGATGTGAGGGCTGTTTTTAAGCCTACTAATGGTGATTCTAATTCGAGTGGTACATCTATTGATGCATTGAAGAGTGATTTTGGGGCTGCTCCTGTTGAGGATGGTCATACTCAACTTGAGCAGATGGAACGTGTGGATGCTCATGCTTCTTTTGGGGGTGTGGAATCCGTGGGGTTAAGTGGTGTTAATGTGGTTCCATTGCATAGCACTACTGATGGTTTATGGGAACATGGTTCTCACAATGATGGTGCTTCTACAAGTGTGGCCTATTCTGATTTTGATACGTCTAGCTCGTTTACTACAAGTGATGTAGTGACGACTCCTAGGAAGAGGGTTACGTTTGCTGATGAAGCTGATGAAGTTGATGAAGTTGATGAAGTCTATGAGAACTATGATGATATTGCAAATTATTCCAAGTTCAAGAATGGTTCTCCGAAAGATTTCCAGGTGCAAGGACGCAAGAAGAAATAGTTATCTTTATTTCTATTGTTTTTGTGATTTTTGCTTGTTAAGTTGCTTTTGTTTAGCATGTTTGTTTTGGTCAGTTGCACATGTTGTGCATGTTAGTTTTAAGAATGGTTTGTCATTCTTAGATACGTGTCTTGTAAGTGTCCTAAGGGACTGGGGGCGAGGGAAATCACCCTCGTCATTTTGTACTTCAACGTTTTTGGATAATGAATTTTACCAGGGTGCAGGATTACTCCCCTTTACCCAAAAAAAAGTATATTCATCGGAGACCCATATGGGATAATCTTGGGTTACATAATCAGCTGGTTCGTAATCGCCCTTGGTGTGTTCTTGGGGATTTCAATTCAGCTCTTAACTTAGAAGATAAGGTCGAGGGTTCTTCGGTTATTGATATTGCGATGCGGGAATTTAAGGAGTGTGTGGATGCTAATGAGTTGGTTGATATAAACCGCTCAGGGCTGCAATTTACTTGGACTCAAAAGCCGAGAGCTTTGGATGGTACTTTGAGGAAGATTGATCGCATAATGGCTAATCTTGAGTTTCTTGATTCGTTTGCTGGTGCTCATGCTATTTTTCAACCGTACCATGTTTTTGATCACTCCCCGGCTATTCTTCATATTCCTATGATGTGTAAGTTTAAACCTAGGCCGTTTAAATTCTCAAATATTCTAGTTCATAATTCAAGGTTTAAACAAGAAGTTCAAGAGTGTTGGGGTACAACGGTGAGTGGTTTTCATATGTTTAAAGTGGTTAGTAAATTGAAGGCGCTTAAAAAGCCTTTTCGGAGTATGCTTTTCCGAGAAGGGAATATCCATGAGAATGTTACTAAACTTCGTCATGAATTGGATGAGGCTCAACGTGCCCTTGATTTGGATCCTTTTTACGTAAGGAGGAAGCGTGTTATCTTAATGCTTTCAATGAAGCAGTTTTGAAGGAAGAATGTTTTCTCAAACAAAAGGCAAAGGTTGAATGGCTTCGGGTGGGTGACTCTAATTCTGCATATTTTCATAGGGTCGTTAAGAGTAGGAAAGCTAGGAGTCGGATTGATTCTATTTGTGATGGTAATGGAGTACAATTGGTGGAGGATCAGGTTCCTAATGCTTTTGTTTCTTACTTTACTTCGTTTCTTGGTCAAGAGGGGCCTATTCTGCCATTGGATGATTTTGATCTTTTCACATCGACCCTTGATCCTAATGTGGCTTTAGATATGGTTCGCGATTTTACGTCTCATGAGGTCAAAGATGCTATTTTTTCTATGGGAGATGATAAGGCGTCGGGTCCTGATGGTTATTCGGCTGCGTTTATTAAGGGTGCTTGGGATATTATTTCGAATGATGTTACTAAGGCGATTCAGGAGTTTTTTGTTAATGGTAAGTTGTTGAAAGAGATTAATCATACTACCATTGCCCTTTTGCCTAAGATCAACTCTCCCACTCGGATAACTGATTTTAGGCCTATTTCGTGTTGCAATGTGATTTTCAAGTGTATTAGTAAGATTATTGCCAATCGGATTAAGGAGAGCCTTAGCACTTTGGTTAGTCCGAATCAGTCTGCGTTTAGTCCTGTTAGACGGATTGCCGATAACATTCTGCTTACTCAGGAGCTTATGCATAATTATCACCTCAATCGTGGTCCGGCTAGGTGTGCTTTTAAGGGGGATATTCAGAAGGCGTACGACACGGTTAATTGGCAATTTTTGAGGTGTATTCTGGTTCGTTTTGGTTTTCATTCGCGTATGGTTCATTGGATTATGGAGTGCGTTTCTACTACTTCGTTTTCTATTAGTGTGAATGGCATCTTGCATGGTTATTTTAAGGGTAAGCCTGGTCTAAGGTAAGGGGATCCGTTATCGCCTTATCTTTTCACGCTTGTTATGGAGGTGCGTACCTATCACAACTCGTAATTTCAGGTCCTTTTTCAAACGACGAAATTTCATTTTTCATCTCATCCGTTACTATTCATCCATTACTATTCATTATTTACTATTCACCGATCACTATTCATCATTTTACTATTCATCGTTTTCGGAGTTAGTTTGAGATTCCGAGAAGTGTTCGAAAATTTTACTATTCATATGACACTATTCATTCCCGGAAGGAAATCACTATACACGATTGTCGTTCATCATTTCATAAATCTAGTTTACGGGTATTTAAATTCGCGTAACCGGATTGGTTTAGCTGCGAATTCATGCGTCATCAGTAGGGACACGTCATATAGACTAGAGTAGTCTACATATCATCAGTAACGTCATCAACACTTTAGATCATGCACGGATATGCATTATTTCAATTTACGTATGCTTAATTTGTAATTAACATTACCACTCAGTTTTACTGCTAATATATATCCGATACTTCCGTCTACGATCCTAATATATTTTTCATACTCATTATAATAATATAAAATTTATATTATTAATTTACCCGATATTTTGAAACCATTTACTATATTTTCCAGTAGACGCTAAAAGTTACGTCGAATCACGATATTTCAACCCGACAATTATTTTAATACCCGATTCTTATCAGGAATGCAATTTCATAATTTTTACAACTTCGTCATATTTTGAGTGTTTTTTTGATTATTGAAGTATACTAAAAGTTGGCGATATTCCAGCCGCCACCTCCAATTTTTCCGGCCAAACCATCTCCCAAGTATGCCTCTCTACCATTCTTGGTATGCAATCGTTCTTAGGGGTGTGTTTTTATTGCGAGGTGGCGTGCTACAGAAACCCTAACAACCTAATCGTTTTTCTCACTTTGGTGAATCGTTTTTTTTAGGGTTTCAATCGCTATTGGGTTTTTTAATCGTACCCTTGATTCTGTTTATCTTAAGTCGGTTGTTTTAATCGATTTTACATATATATAGAGGGTCGCTATTGTTCACGAAACCCTAATCATTATTCTAACGATTTTTTTTGAGGAATCGTTTTATCTTGGGTTTCTTTTGGTTGATGATTTATTTAATCGTACCATGCTCTTTGATTGGTTTAACGAAGTTTCATGCTTTATATATTCTGGTGGTGATTGGATATCCCTGATCTGATGAGGTATCTGAATTGGTTAGTGTTGGGTTGTTCGCAAGCTGCTGGTCAGGCTATTTAAGAATACCAAAACCCTAATTATAGGGCTTCGTTTTTATTGTACGATCTGATGCTTGGGATTGTTTGTGCTTCTGCTGCATGTTCGTTAATTGATTAATGTGTTTGTAAGTGTGCTGCTGCTTGTTTTTCAAGAATACATGTGCTGCTGCTGTTTCTATTTTGTAAGAGGGTTATGAGAGATGGTAAGTCAAGTTCTTTGGGTAATCTTGTTTTCAAAACCCTTAGTTATCGTACCTTTCACAAGATCTGCTGCTGTTGCTATTTTTGTTTGATTTTGTGATCGGTTTGTTGGAGGTTAGGGTTTTGGAAAACCCTATGTCGTTGCATCTTGGTCCTTACGCAGCGTTGCTTTTGGAAATTGATGCTGGTCGCAACAGGTTGGTTAGGGTTGTTTTCAACCCTATGTCATGTCTATGGAGGATTCTATTATTGTAATCACTTGGTTGCTTGGGATTTCGAATCGTTCCATAGTGTTCTTACGTTGTTTGTTGATCGCATGGCTTTTGATCCTGTTGCTACGTTGTTATTATGGTTAGAGGATCCTATTGATGTGGTCATGATGGTTAGGGTTAACATTAATCCTATTTAGTCGACGTGTGTGCTGTTTGGTTAGCCTATTGGTCAACTTGTAGTTTGGTGATCGTCACTGCTAGTTTTTGCTCCTAGTTATGATAAGGTGTCAATCACTATGATATTGGAGGTTAGGGTGGTTCACCCTATTTGTTATTGATCACCTTTCTTGGACTTAAATCTGATCATGTGGTCCTTGAGGGTTGGTTAATTGGAAGTTAGAGCTCTATGACGTCTGTTGCTGAATCAAGTGTGTCTACTTGAAGTGGTTAACTCGTTTTGTTTATTAGGCGTCGTAGTTTTATGTTCTATTATTTGTTATAAGTGTGGTTTGTCACTCTTATATAGTAGTTAGTGGTAAGTTATAAGAATGTTTGTCATTCTTATATTTGTGTCTGTAAGTGTCCTAAGGGACTGTGGCGAGGGACATCACTCTCGTCCTTTGTACTTCAACGGTTTTTTGGATAATATATTTTACCAGGGTGAATTAACCCTTTTACCCAAAAAAAAACTTCGTCATATTTTATTTCAACACGACACGATTTATTTTTAGTTAACTCGGTACCCGGTAACACCTAAACTACGCAATAACTAACTAAATATACACAAAAGTCTTGCAAATCTTTTCCTCTAAGTTAATTTCCCCCTAAAATGTGGATCTTGCCCCCTAGCTTGCACATGCTTATCTCTTAAACAAATATCTACATTTTCATTCTTTCATTTCATATCATAAATCAACTAGTAAAGCAAAAGCTCTCATCTCTTTCTTTCCCTCTATTATGATCGGCCAAGAAACACAAGACAAGAAAGATCCATCAATTTTTCAAGCTCAAGTGTTTAATCTACTCCTAGTAATAATCTAGTTAGGGTTTTGAAATAAAAACCACAAAGATTTATTTAGGTTTTCATCACCATCTTTCAATAATCATCACAAGTAAGTTACCCATGATTTTCCTACTCTTTTAAACATTTACTTGATGTATTTTCATGATCTAGTAACAAAACATGCTAATATACATAAGTTGTCATACCACTTTTTCAAGTATTTTCAATTATTATGAGATTAATAACATCCTATGATTATTCCCATGAAACCCACCAAGGTTGGTGAAGTTTAGGAACCCATGACACCCTAAGAAGGTGTATGGTAGGATTAAGTATTTGTGGAGCTAATTTGGAGAAGTTTGGTAAAGATTTGGACAAGTATTAAACTAGGAAATCTATTTTTCTCAAATTAGAAAAGTTGCTGTCCATTTTTGTAAAATACAGAAACCTCAGGGGTTTCTGGGTAACATTGGGCTAGAGAATCAGAAAATACTTTCAAAAACGAAGCCGTGGGCGAAAGAACGGATTAAAACGAGTTTATAACGAAGGAGATATGATTTTTGCAAGTTTAACGACGAAAACTATTTTCTGAAAATAATACGTGCTGTTGCACGATTTTCCATGGACAAAAAGAGGCATTAGACGTGTTTTATAAGAGCCGATTTACTAAAAATATATTAGTATATATTAATACGATTCTGGGGATATAAAGAACATAGAAAACGAGCTTATAACGACCAAGATACAAGCGTTTGAATTTTAGACGATTTTAATATTTTCCTTCAGCCCAACACTTGGAAAATTTTCCAAGTATCAACCATTTCGCCAAGTGACCAGGTTGAGAGCCATTTTTCTCATTGATAAACTCATTTCTGAAAAATTTACATGAATGACAAAAAGTTAGTTCACCCAGCCTTGTTTTTAAAACCTCCAACCGTTTGTCAAAAGGATTTATAAAGAATAACTTATGGCCTTCCAAACTTTCCAAAAAACTGCCCAGAATCTGTCAAAACTTTCCAAACTTTCGCGGCTATTTTTCTTTATGATCGAGACCCGTATGGACAAACTTCAGTTCTATGACTTTTTAGATAAGGTGAAAATCTTCTCAAAACTATGGAGCTTCTTTCCTAACTCTTAATATTCACCATTTTGTGACTAGTTTTGCGAGGCCAATTTGGGCATATTTTCAAGCAATGAAAATGTTATTTTACGACGCAAATACTATATTTACCGACAAAACACCAAACGAGGATCGTGGAGTACCGTTTCAACATATTTACATGAAAAGTGGTTATTAACTTAACGTGATGTCAAAAATGTATTTCGTGACGATAAACATTATTTACAAATTTCACGAGTGGTATCGATAACATACGTATTTGCATGTGTAGCATCACTTCATTTCTTACATTAGAGACTATCATTCATATTAGGTTGCGGTTATAAATCGTGCCTCATTTCAGTGTATCCACTTTTGTCATCGTAGCCATCGCACCAGGTGAGTTATAGCCCCTACCTTTTCAATTGTTTTGGTAAACTCTTTGGGGGAGAATACATGCTCGTTTTACTTAAACGCATTACTCGCTTTACATGGTTGATTACCTGTATTTCATTGGTATGTTTGATTACCTGTATTTCATTGGTATGTTTGATCACTTGTATTTCATTGGTATGTTTGATTACCTTCATTTCATGGGATTTGTCATCCTTGTTTATATGACCTCATGGTCACCAATTGTTCATATATGTCAAATGTAGTATTGTGGTTTCCCTACTTGGCTGTGATGTCAAACGTATTGTGGTTTCCCCACTTGACTGTGATGTCAAACGTAATATTGCTGTTTTCCTACTTGACTGATTTATCAGATGAACTCCTTGTAATATTGTGGTTTCCCCGCTTGGCTGTGATGTCAAACGTAATATTGTGGTTTCCCCACTTGGCTGTGATGTTAAACGTATTGTGGTTTCCCCACTTGGCTGTGATGTCAAACGTAATATTGTGATTTCCCCACTTGGCTGTGATGTCAAACGTAATATTACGGCTTCTCCGATTGACTGATTTATCTATATGGCGACATTGTACGATTTCTTTATATGGCCTCATTGTCAAGAATTGTTTTATAGCGGTATTGCTATACTTATCTTTGAATCTAGATACAAGTATTACTTTTGTTCACCTAACTAAATCATATTTGGCAGTGGGTCGTAAACACACAGGTTACAAGTCTCTTATGGCGGGACATGGAACTGAGTGGATTTACGATGCCTTTGCTGGGAAATCTTCATTCATATGCATAACATTCTTTTTCACAAGACTCTATGAACTCACCAACCTCGTGTTGACACTTTAGCATGTATTTTCAGGTATTAAGCAATGGCATGCTACTGGAGGTTTTGGCAGGGCATGGCATGGTCGTAGAAGACTCTGATATTCATTTGGGGACCGTTTTAAACTATTTAAAGGGCCTAATTCCGCACTACTTTTAATAGTGTAAATTCAACACTTTTGATTAAATGATTTTATTCTAAATGATTAAAGTGAAAAACCATTTTTGAACTTGTGTTGTAATACCAATTGAGTTACACCCCAGCTACATGTATGCTTCCGCTTAACCCGATTTTAGGGGTGTGACAGATTGGTATCAAAGCTTTGGCTATAGCAAACTGAGTGTTTTTAAAACCTAGACTATAGCTACTTTCATGAAAACTTAACCCTATGACCGTCACGTGCCTGCCTGCCAAGCTGATGCCTTATTTGTGGTTTGTTACTGACATATGTGATGAGATTTGTATCTCATTATCTGGTATACTATATTCATTTATTCTAGTTGATTACTATAATCGTCTTTCATATAAGCATGTTCATGTATCATATATGTCGCCACGTTATGTTTTTCCTTGCATAGTTTCATCATTCGACCTCGAGTTTTGGTCACTTGCCTTAGTTTTTCAGAACGTCTTGGTATTTGTGAGGACATAGTATTAATATAACTGAGCTGAGTATTTCAAAATTCATGGAACCTCGGTGGAATATAGATTGGTCATCTATATTCAACCCGGGATAGTGAGATATAGGCTGACCACCTATGTTTGACTCAGAGATGAATTTTGCAACACTGAGAATAGTTATAATAAAATTTCGTCTGGATTGAATCCTCTACTAAATTTTCAAATGTTTCATTCATGTGTGCGTACTTACTTTCATCATAATCTCATCATGACGCAGCTGTCACAGTCTTTTCCTTTCTCACCATCACTATCATTTCCTTTCCCCATCCCCATATATATATATATATATATAGAATTTAGGTGACACTCTATAGATTCCTATGTCACTCATCACTCACTACTCCCAATATTGATAAGATGCTCAGAGCATGAGTGATTGACTATAGAAATGGTTGGACTAACCATTTGCCATAAATCGGATTCTTTTACAACCATAGTTACCACATGAGCTTAGAGACTACATCATTTGAAGCACTCTATGGTCGAAGTGCCAACATCCATTGATGGATCGAAATTTGGAAAAATCCTAACTCACTAGTCAAGTAAGCATTCATGAAATAACCAAGAATTTCCTACAAATCAAGAATCAGTTACAAGTTTGATAAGTTGTAAACCCTTAGAATTTCAAGTTGGTGGCAGGGTTATGTTGAAAGTTCTGCATAAGAAAGGCATGATACCATTCAGAAAAAAATTCGGGAAGTTAAACCCGATATACATTGGACCATTCAATATTTCAGACAGAGTAGGCCTAGTGGCCTACAGACTTGAACTCCCATTAGAGCTCAGTAGCTTACACGATGAATATCATCATCTGTTCACCAATACCACTCCAAAGACCAACACAAACTGAACTTCGGGACGAAGTTCCTTTTAGATGGGAAGACTGTCACAACTCGTAATTTCAGGTCCCTTTTCAAACGACGAAATTTCATTTTTCATCTCAGAAGTTACTATTCATCCGTTACTATTCATCATTTACTATTCACCGATCACTATTCATCATTTTACTATTCATCATTTTCGGAGTTAGTTTGAGATTCCGAGAAGCGTTCAAAAATTTTACTATTCATATGACACTATTCATTCCCGGAAGGAAATCACTATTCATGATTGTCGTTCATCATTTCATAAATCTAGTTTACGGGTATTTAAATTCGCGTAACCGGATTGGTTTAGCTGCGAATTCAGGCGTTATCAGTAGGGACACGTCATATAGACTAGAGTAGTCTACATATCATCAGTAACGTCATCAGCACTTTAGATCATGCACGGATATGCATTATTTCAATTTACGTATGCTTAATTTGTAATTAACGTTACCACTCAGTTTTACTACTAATATATACCCGATACTTCCGTCTACGATACTAATATATTTTTCATACTCATTATAATAATATAAAATTTATATTATTAATTTACCCAGTATTTTGAAACCATTTACTATATTTTCTAGTAGACGCTAAAAGTTACGTCGAATCACGATATTTTAACCCGACAATTATTTTAATACCCGATTCTTATCAGGAATGCAATTTTATAATTTTTACAACTTTGTCATATTTTATTTCAACACGACACAATTTATTTTTAGTTAACTCGGTACCCGGTAACACCTAAACTACGCAATAACTAACTAAATATACACAAAAGTCTTGCAAATATTTTCCTCCCATTTAATTTCCCCCTAAAATGGGGATCTTGCCCCCTAGCTTGCACATGCTTATCTCTTAAACAAATATCTACATTTTCATTCTTTCATTTCATATCATAAATCAACTAGTAAAGCAAAAGCTCTCATCTCTTTCTTTCTATCTATTATGATCGGCCAAGAAACACAAGGCAAGAAGGATCCATCAATTTTTCAAGCTCAAGTGTTTAATCTACTCTTAGTAATAATCTAGTTAGGGTTTTGAAATAAAAACCACAAAGATTTATTTAGGTTTTCATCACCATCTTTCAATAATCATCACAAGTAAGTTACCCATGATTTTCCTACTCTTTTAAACATTACTTGATGTATTTTCATGATCTAGTAACAAAACATGCTAATCTACATAAGTTGTCATACCACTTTTTCAAGTATTTTCAATTATTATGAGATTAATAACATCCTATGATTATTCTCATGAAACCCACCAAGGTTGGTGAAGTTTAGGAACCCATGACACCCTAAGAAGGTGTATGGTAGGATTAAGTATTTGTGGAGTTGATTTGGAGAATTTTGGTAAAGATTTGGACAAGTATTAAACTAGGAAATCTATTTTTCTCACTATTAGAAAAGTTGCTGTCCATTTTTGTAAAATACAGAAAACTCAGGGGTTTCCGGGTAACATTGGGCTAGAGAATCAGAAAATACTTTCAAAAATGAAGCCGTAGGCGAAAGAACGGATTAGAACAAGTTTATAACAAAGGAGATATGATTTTTGCAAGTTTAACGACGAAAACTATTTTCAGAAAATAATACGTGTTGTTGCACGATTTTCCATTGACAAAAAGAGGCGTTAGATTAAAGTAGAGAGAGTTTAAACAAAAACCCTAATTCTCTCTCCCTTCTAGGGGCCATTTTTTGGCCGCCACTTCTAACAAAATTTCCGGCCAAATTCAACCTTCTAATTCGTAATGCAATCGGAGTAGAAGGTTGATGATTATCTGAAGTGGTGTGCCTTTGTTTTATCTCTTATCTATCCCTAAATCGCCTTGTTTCTAAACCCTATACGATTAATTTATAGTCGGTTTTCAATCGATTTATTTAAAGGGTTTTAGATTCGATTTGTTATTAACCCTAACCGATTACCACTCCTATTTAAATCGTTTTGGTCTCTAACCCTTAACGATTCTATTGTAATCGCTGTTTAGGGTTTGGGTTTTCATGGATCGCATATTCTTTATTGATATATCTTCAACGATCTTATCTGTTGGTGCTAAATAACCTAAACGATGTAATTAATCGTGGTTAGGTTTTTTCTCTCTTGGGTTTGTTTGTTCGGATCGTATTGAACTTATTGATATATTATTCTACGATCCACTTGCTGGGTGATCATGATCTTTTCAAGAACGAATCCCTTTTTAGGGTTTCGTATTTCAATTAATGACTGCTCGGTGATGATAGTCGATCTGATGATCGTGGTTCCTTCTTGAATGTAACCTTGTGGTTGGTTGTTCATGTAAGTCGACTATTGGTCGTGGTGAGGCTGATTCAATTTTGGTATGTGGGTTTGGGAGAGTATATTGTTCTTTATGATGTGCGTGCATTGTTTTGATGCTGTGTTACATTGGAGGTTAAGTTTTTTAGAGTTCTTATTCAAAAACCCTATTGATCGATTGGGTGTGATGGATTTTACATGTGTTCTTGCTACGTTAGGGCTTGATCAATTTGCTGCACATTCGATCATATGACTAGGGTTTTTTTACCCTAGTTTCCGTTGCATGGTGACCCTATTCATGGTATTATTGATATTACTTGGCTGTTTGTAGGGAATCATGATAGGTTCTTAGTGGTGGTTGTTGGTTCGTGATTTATCTCGGATCATAGCATGAAGGTTAAGTTTCAAGGGTATCTTATTCAAAAATCCTTGACTCGATTCAATAGGAATGATTCATTATTTTCTATTAATCGTTTATTGGTGGTTCGATCTATATATTTGGGTTCTTTATTCTGTGATGGATCGATGCTGCTGTGGTACGACCTCCTGTTGGTCGGTTCATGTTCATCAGCCTTGGGTAGGTCGTTTTTTGCAGGTTAGGGTTGTATAGCCCTATGTTTGTCTACAACTGATCAAGATACATTGTTTTTCATTCTTGCTTGAGTTTCTTCCATTTTGAAACTTGTAGTAGATGCGGTATTGGATTGAGTTGTAGTGTTGGTTTGGTCCTGGTTGGAACAATGAAGATCGGTGTATTCTACCATGGTTTCGGCTGCATCGTTGAAGGTCATGAACTTCTATGACGACATGGGAAGATTCAAGTTTTTACTTGATGTTTTTATTTGTAAATCTTATGGTCGTTGTAGTTTTCTGTTCATGTATTTGTTATAAGAATGGTTTGTCATTCTTATATTAGAGTATTTGGAGGTCAGTTGCACATGTTGTGCATGTTTGTTTTAAGAATGGTATGTCATTCTTAGATAGGTGTCTTGTAAGTGTCCTAAGGGACTGGGGGCGAGGGAAATCACCCTCGTCATTTTGTACTTCAACGTTTTTTTGGATAATGAATTTTGCCAGGGTGTATTAACCCTTTTACCCAAAAAAGAGGCGTTAGACGTGTTTTATAAGAGCCGATTTACTAAAAATATATTAGTGTATATTAATACGATTCCGGGGATACAAAGAACATAGAAAACGCGCTTATAACGACAAAGATACAAACGTTTGAATTTTAGACGATTTTAATATTTTCCTTCAGCCCAACACTAGGAAAATTTTCAAGTATTGACCATTTCGCCAAGTGACCAGGTTGAGAGCCATTTTTCTCATTGATAATCTCATTTCTGGAAAATTTACATCATTGACAAAAAGTTAGTTCACCCAGCCTAGTTTTTAAAACATCCAAGCGTTTGTCAAACCGATTTATAACAAATAACTTATGGCCTTCCAAACTTTCCCCAAAACTGCCCAGAATCTGTCAAAACAGCCCAAATACCTCACTTCGCGGCTATTTTTCTTTATGATCGAGACCCATATGGACAAACTTCAGTTCTATGACTTTTTAGATAAGGTGAAAATCTTCTCAAAACTACTGAGCTTCTTTCCTAACTCTTAATATTCACCATATTGTGACTAGTTTTACGAGGCCAATTTGGGCATATTTTCAAGCAACGAAAATGTTATTTTACGACGAAAATACTATATTTACCGATAAAACACCAAACGAGGATCGTGGAGTACCGTTTCAACATATTTACATGAAAAGTGGTTATTAACTTAACGTGATGTCAAAAATGTATTTTGTGACGATAAACATTATTTACAAATTTCACGAGTGGTATCGATAACATACGTAAAGCATGTGTAGCATCATTTCATTTCTTACGTTAGAGACTATCATTCATATTAGGTTGCGGTTAGAGATCGTGCCTCATTTCAGGGTATCCACTTTTGTCATCGTAGCCATCGCACCAGGTGAGTCATAGCCCCTACTTTTTCAATTGTTTTGGTAAACTCTTTAGGGGAGAATACATGCTCGTTTTACTTAAACGCATTACTCGCTTTACATGGTGGATTACCTGTATTTTATTGGTATGTTTGATTACCTGTATTTCATTGGTATGTTTGATTACCTGTATTTCATTGGTATGTTTGATTACATGCATTTCATGGGATTTGTCATCCTTGTTTATATGACCTCATGGTCACCAATTGTTCATATATGTCAAATGTAGTATTGTGGTTTCCCCACTTGGCTGTAATGTCAAACGTATTGTGGTTTCCCCACTTGACTGTGATGTCAAACGTAATATTGTTGTTTTCCTACTTGACTGATTTATCATATGACCTCCTTGTAATATTGTGGTTTCCCCACTTGGTTGTGATGTCAAACGTAATATTGTGGTTTCCCCACTTGGTGTGATGTCAAACGTATTGTGGTTTCCCCACTTGGCTGTGATGTCAAACATAATATTGTGGTTTCCCCACTTGGCGGTGATATCAAACATAACATTACGGCTTCTCCGATTGACTAATTTATCTATATGGCGACATTGTCCGATTTCTTTATATGGCCTCATTGTCAAGAATTGTTTTATAGCGGTATTGCTATACTTATCTTTGAATTTAGATACAAGTATTACTTTTGTTCACCTAACTAAATCATATTTGGCAGTGGGTCGTAAACACACACGTTATAAGTCTCTTATGGCGGGACTTGGAACTGAGTGGATTTACGATGCCTTTGCTGGGAAATCTTCATTCATATGCATAACATTCTTTTTCACAAGACTCTATGAACTCACCAACCTCGTGTTGACACTTTAGCATGTATTTTCAGGTATTAAGCAATGGCACGCTACTGGAGGTTTTGGCAGGGCATGGCATGGTCATAGAAGACTCTGATATTCATTTGGGGACCGTTTTAAACTATTTAAAGGGCCTAATTCCGTACTACTTTTAATAATGTAAATTCAACACTTTTGATTAAATGATTTTATTCTAAATGATTGAAGTGAAAAACCATTTTTGAACTTGTGTTGTAATACCAATTGAGTTACACCCCAGCTACATGTATGCTTCTGCCGGACCCGATTTTGGGGGTGTGTCATTACCCTTATTTTGAGGCATCGCGTTCGGGATTCTGAGTCATCACAAATGCTCGCAACTTAATATTATTAATCTTTGCTTTGCTGATGATTTGTTCTTGTTTGCTCATGGTGATTCTCATTCCGCAAGTGTTATTATTGATTCCTTAGAGGAGTTTAAGGATGTATCGGGCCTATCTCCTAGCCTTCCCAAGAGTACTGCTTATTTCTGTAATGTTCTCAATCATGTTAAGCTTGCTATTTTACAGATTCTTCCATTTGTTGAAGGGACCTTACTTGTGAAGTATCTTGGGGTGCCTTTGGTTACTACTAGATTGATTTTTAGATATTGTAAGGAATTGGTGGAGAAGCTGTCTAATCGCATAAATGATTGGAGGAATAAATCCCT
The DNA here is from genome assembly GCA_030686995.1 of Artemisia argyi. NCBI lineage: Eukaryota > Viridiplantae > Streptophyta > Magnoliopsida > Asterales > Asteraceae > Artemisia > Artemisia argyi. The sequence goes on along the minus strand of CM060699.1, from coordinate 34,857,263 downwards.
CTCTTTTGCTGGTCGGCTTCAGCTTATTCAGTCAGTTCTGTCTTCTATGCACATTTATTGGGCTTCGGTTTTTATTCTCCCTGCTCGTATTGTGTATGATCTTGAGCAGCTTATGCAGGGTTTCCTTTGGAGTTCTGGTAATGGTTGGAAAGGTAATTCTAAAGTTGCTTAGGAGGTTGTGTGCTTGCCTAAACAGGAGGGTGGGCTTGGGATTCATAGACTTGAATTTTTTAATACGGCTCTAATTGCTGCTCATATTTAGCGTTTGTTCAATTCTATGGATTCTTTATGGGTAAAATGGATTCATACATATAGGTTGCGTGGTCGTAACTTTTGGGATGTTCCATGTCGTGGTAATCTGTCTTGGAGTTGGCGGAAGATCCTTCAGATTAGGCCTCTTGTTAGGCAATTTTTTTGGTATAATATTGGGAATGGTTTGAAGGCTTCAGCTTGGTTTGATAAGTGGTGTTCGGTTGGTCCGCTTTCTATTATTGTGTCCTTGAGGGATATTTACCGGGCTGGTTTTTCTTCAAACTCTTTTGTTCGGGACATTATTTTGGAGGATTCTTGGGCTTGGCCGAATTGGTGGGGATCTCGGTATCTAATGGTTACATCAATTTTAGTTCCTAATTTAAATGCTAATGTGGATGATCGATTAGTTTGGAAGACGGGTGATGGTCATGTCAAGTCTTTCACTGTCTCTTCAGTTTGGGAGTGTATTCGGCCACGTGGACAGGTTGTTGATTGGTTTCATCTTGTTTAGTTCATGCATCGTATTCCGAGGCATGCTTTTCATTTGTGGCTGGTTTTCAGAAGGAGGCTTCGTACTCAGGATATGCTTCGCTCTAATGATCTCACGAGAGACGCCCTTGTGTGCCCTTTGTGCAACACTCAACCAGATTCTCATGATCACCTTTTCTTTGAGTGTTTGTTTTCTTTTCAGGTTTGGGACGCTTTGAAGGTGTTTGCTGGTCTTACGGATATTCCTTCTTCTTTAGAGGATGTGGTGCATCACTTGACTCCTATCTCTACATCTCGGTTTGTGAGAAGTGTTGTTTCAAAGTTTTGTTTGCGGCGACTTCTTATTTTATATGGCAAGAAAGAAACAACAGGATCTTCAAGCAGCAACGTCGGTCTGAAAGTCAATTGATTGATGTCATTAAATCAATGGTGCAGTTGAAGCATATTACATGTCATTTCAAAAGGAGGGCGAATGTGCTTGACCAAGTGCTGTACTCTTTTTCCCAACTCCAAAGTTTTCCCTCTGGGTTTTTACTTGGAAAGGGTTTTTAAGGAGGCAGGCTCATCTGGTTCATCAATCTCCTTCGAAGAGATGGGCAGACATGTGCGGAAGGTTGTATTTATTTATTGTTTAAACGCTTAGTGGCCTGTCACAAGCGTTTTAGTTGGATGTTCAAGCGTTGCTTGAGGTTAATATGGTACTTCTGCCACATTCCATTGTACTTAAACAATTTTTTGGTGTAATATAATTTACCGGGTGGAATGCCCTTTACAAAAAAAAAACATTAGGGACAACGGCTATCATCATGTAAATGGCAATTGCTCTCATCAAGTGAGCAAGCGTTTAGGGACAACGGCTCCCATAACGTAAGGTACAATTGTTCTCAACAAGTGAGCCTTTCGGGACAACGGCTCTTATCATTGAAGGGACAAATTACCCTCATAAAGTTAGCCTTTAGGGACAACGGATCCCATCATGTAAATGAAAATTGCTCATATCAAGTGTGCAAGCAATAGGGACAACGGCTATCATCATGTAAAGGGAAATTGCACTCATCAAGTGAGCAAGCGTTTAAGGACAACGGCTCCCATAAAGTAAGGTACAATTGGTCTCAACAAGTGAGCCTTTAGGGACAACGGCTCTTATCATGTAAGGGACAAATTGCCCTCTTAAAGTTAGTCTTTAGGGACTACGGATCTCATCATGCAATTGAGTATTGCTCTTATCAAGTGTGCAAGCATTAGGCACAACGGCTATCATCATGTAAAGGCAAATTGCACTCATCAAGTGAGAAAGCATTTAGGGACAACGGCTCCCATAAAGTAAGGTACAATTGCTCTCAACAGTGAGCCTTTAGGGACAACGACTCTTACGATATAAGGGACAAATTTCCCTCATAAAGTTAGCCTTTAGGAACAACGGATCTCATCATGTAAGTGACAATTGCTCTTATCAAGTATGAAAGCATTAGGGACGACGGCTATCATCATGTAATGGGCAATTGCTCTCATCAAGTGAAGAAGCGTTTAGGAACAACGGCTTCTATAATGTAAGGCACAATTGTTCTCAACAAGTGAGCCTTTAGGGACAACGGCTCTTATCATGTAAGGGAAAAATTGCCCTCATAAAGTTAGCCTTTAGGGACAACGGATCTCATCATGCAAGTGACAATTGCTCTTATCAAGTGTGCAAGCATTAGGGACAACAACTATCATCATGTAAAGGGCAATCGCACTCATCAAGTAAGCAAGCATTTAGGGACAACGGCTCCCATAAAGCAAGGTACAATTACTCTTAACAAGTGAGCCTTTAGGGACAACGGCTCTTATCCTATAAGGGACAAATTGCCCTCATAAAGTTAGCCTTTAGGGACAACGGATCTCATCATGTAAGTGACAATTACTCTTATCAAGTATGCAAGCAATAGGGACAACGACTATCATCATGTAATGGGAAATTGCACTCGTCAAGTGAGCAAGCGTTTAGGGACAATGGCTCCCATAAAGTAAGGTAAAATTGCTCTCAACAAGTGAGCCTCTAGGGACAACGGCGCTTATCATGTAAGGGACAAATTGCCCACATTAAGTTAGTCTTTAGGGACTACGGATCTCATCATGCAATTGAGTATTGCTCTTATCAAGTGTGCAAGCATTAGGCACAACGTCTATCATTATGTAAAGGAAGATTGCACTCATCAACTGAGCAAGCGTTTTGGGACAACGACTCCCATAAAGTAAGGTACAATTGCTCTCAACAAGTGAGCCTTTAGGGACAAGGACTCTTATGATGTAAGGGACAAATTTCCCTCATAAAGTTAGCCTTTAGGAACAACGGATCTCGTCATGTAAGTGACAATTGCTCTTATCAAGTATGCAAGCATTAGGAACGACAGCTCTCATCATGTAAAGGGCAGTTACTCTCATCAAGTGAGGAAGCGTTTAGGGACAACAGCTCCTATAATGTAAGGTACAATTACTCTCAACAAGTGAGCCTTTAAGGACAACGGCTCTTATCATGTAAGGGACAAATTGCCCTCATAAAATAGGTCTTTAGGGACAACGGATCTCGTCATGCAAGTTACTATTGCTCTTATCAAGTGTGCAAGCATTAGGGACAACGACTATGATCATGTAAAGGGAAATTTCACTCATCAAGTGAGCAAGCGTTTAGGGACAACGGCTCCCATAAAGAAAGGTACAGTTGCTCTCAACAAGTGAGCCTTTAGGGACAACGGCTCTTATCATTTAAGAGACAAATTGCCCTCATAAAGTTAGCCTTCAGGGACAACGGATCTCATCATGTAAGTGACAATTGCTCTTATCAAGTATGCAAGCATTAGGGATAGCGGCTATCATCATGTAAATGGCAATTGCTCTCATCAAGTGAGCAAGCGTTTAGGGACAACGGCTCCCATAACGTAAGGTACAATTACTCTAAAAAAGTGAGCCTTTAGGGACAACGGCTCTTATCATTTAAGGAATAAATTACTGTCATAAAGTTAGCCTTTAGGGACAACGGATCACATCATGTAAGTGACAATTGCTCTTATCAAGTGTGCAAGCAATACAGACAACGGTTATCAACATGTAAAGGGAAATTGCTCGCATTAAGTGAGCAAGCATTTAGGGACAACGGCTCCCATAAAATAAGGTACAATTGCTCTCAACAAGTGAGCCTTTTGGGACAACGACTCTTAGCATGTAAGGGACAAATTGACCTCATAAAATTAGTCTTTAGGGACTACGGATCTCATCTTGCAATTGAGTATTGCTCTTATCAAGTGTGCAAGCATTAGGCACAACGGCTATCATCATGTAAAGGCAAATTTAACTCATCAAGTCAGCAAGCGTTAAGGGACAATGGACCCCATAAAGTAAAGTACAATTGCTCTCAACAAGTGAGCCTTTAGGGACAACGACTCTTATGATGTAAGGGACAAATTGCCCTCATAAAGTTAGCCTTTAGGGACAAAGGATCTCCTCATGTAAGTGACAATTGCTCTTATCAAGTGTGCAAGCATTAGGGACAACAACTATCATCATGTAAAGGGCAATTGCACTCATCAAGTGAGCAAGCAATTAGGAACAACGGCTCCCGTAAAGCAAGCTACAATTGCTCTCAACAAGTGAGCCTTTAGGGACAACGGCTCTTATCATTTGAGGGACAAATTGCCCTCTTAAAGTTAGCCTTTAGGAACAACGAATCTCATCATGTATGTGACAATTGCTCTTATCAAGTGTGCAAGCAATACAGACAACGGCTATCAACATGTAAAGGGAAATTGCACTCATCAAATGAGCAAGCGTTTAGGGACAACGACTCCTATAAAATAAGGTACAATTGCTCTCAACAAGTGAGCCTTTAGGGACAACGACTCTTATCATGTAAGGGACAAATTGCCCTCATAAAGTTAGTGTTTAGGGACTACGGATCTCATCTTGCAATTGAGTATTGCTCTTATCAAGTGTGCAAGCATTAGGCACAACGGCTATCATCATGTAAAGGGAAATTGCACTCATCAAGTCAGCAAGCGTTAAGGGACAACAGACCCCATAAAGTAAAGTACAATTGCTCTCAACAAGTGAGCATTTACGGACAACGACTCTTATGATGTAAGGGACAAATTGCCCTCATAAAGTTAGCCTTTAGGGACAAAGGATTTCCTCATGTAAGTGACAATTGCTCTTATCAAGTGTGCAAGCATTAGGGACAACAACTATCATCATGTAAAGGGCAATTGTACTCATCAAGTGAGCAAGCGTTTAGGGACAATGGCTCCCATAAAGCAAGGTACAATTGCTCTCAACAGGTGAGCCTTTAGGGACAACGGCTCTTATCATTTGAGGGACAAATTGCCCTCATAAAGTTAGCCTTTAGGAACAACGAATCTCATCATGTAAGTGAAAATTGCTCTTATCAAGTGTGCAAGCAATAGGGACAATGGCTATCATTATGTAAAGGGAAATTGCACTCATCAAATGAGCAAGCGTTTAGCTACAACGGCTCCCATAACATGTAAGGGACAAATTTCCCTCATAAAGTTAGTCTTCAGGGACTACGGATCTCATCATGCAATTGAATATTGCTCTTATCAAGTGTGCAAGCATTTGGCACAACGGCTATCATCATCTAAAGGCAAATTGCACTCATTAAGTGTGCACGCGTTTAGGGACAACGGCTCCCAAAAAGTAAGGTACAATTGCTCTCAACAAGTGAACCTTTAGGGACAACGACTAGTATGATGTAAGAGACAAATTGGGCTTATAAAGGTAGCCTTTAGGAACAACAGATATCATCATGTGAGTGCCAATTACTCTTATCAAGTATGCAAGCATTAGGGACCATGGCTATTGTCATGTAAAGGGCAATTACTCTCATCAAGTTAGGAAGCGTTTAGGGACAACGGCTCCTATAATGTAAGGTACAATTGCTCTAAACAAGTGAGCCTTTTGGGACAACAGCTCTTATCATGAAAGCGAAAAATTGCCCTCAAAAAGTTAGTCTTTAGGGACAACGGATCTCATCATGCAAGTGACTATTGCTCTTATCAAGTGTGCAAGCATTAGGGACAACGACTATCATCATGTAATGGGAAATTTTACTCATCAAGTGAGCAAGCATTTAGGGACAACGACTGCCAAAAAGAAAGGTACAGTTGCTCTCAACAAGTGAGCCTTTAGGGACAATGGCTCTTATCATTTAAGGGACAAATTGCCCTCATAAGGTTAGCCTTTAGGGACAACGGATCTCATCATGTAAGTGACAATTGCTTTTATCATGTATGCAAGCATTAGGGACAACGGCTATCATCATGTAAATGGCAATTGCTCTCATCAACTGAGCAAGCGTTTAGGGACAACGGCTCCCATAACGTAAGGTAAAATTTCTCTCAACAAGTGAGCCTTTAGGGACAACGGCTCTTAACATTTAAGGGATAAATTTCCCTCATAAAGTTAGCTAGGGACAATGGATCTCATCATGTAAGTGACAATTGCTCTTATCAAGTGTGCAAGCATTGGGGACAACGACTATCAACATGTAAAGGGAAATTTCACTCATCAAGTGACCAAGCGTTTAGGGGCAACGACTCCCATAAAGAAAGGTACAGTTCTCTTAACAAGTGAGCCTTTAGGGACAACGGCTCTTATCATTTAAGGGACAAATTGCCCTCATAAAGTTAGCCTTTAGGGACAACGAATCTCATCATGTAAGTGAAAATTGCTCTTATCAAGTATTCAAGCATTAGGGACAACGGCTATCATCATGTAAATGGCAATTGCTCTCATCAAGTGAGCAAGCGTTTAGGGACAACGGCTCCCATAACATAAGGTAAAATTGCTCTCAACAAGTGAGGCTTTAGGGAAAACGGCTCTTATCATTTAATGGACAAGTTGCCCTTAAAAAGTTAGCTAGGGACAACGGATCTCATCATGTAAGTGACGATTGCTGTTATCAAGTGTGCAAGCATTAGGCACAACGACTATCATCATGTAAAAGGAAATTTCACTCATCAAGCGAGCAAGCGTATAGGGACAACGACTCCCATAAAGAAAGGTACAGTTCTCTAAACAAGTGAGCCTTTAGGGACAACAGCTCTTATCATTTAAGGGACTAATTGCCCTCATAAAGTTAGCTAGGGACAATGTATCTTAACATGTAAGTGACAATTGCTCTTATCAAGTGTGCAAGCATTAGGGACAACGGCTATCATCATGTAAAGGGCAATTGCTCTCATCAACTGAGCAAGCGTTTAGGGACAACGGATCCAGTAAAGTAAGGTACAATTGCTCTCAACAAGTGAGCCTTTAGGGACTACGACTCTTATGATGTAAGGGACAAATTGCCCTCATAATATTAGCCTTTAGGAACAACGGATATCATCATCCAAGTGACTATTGCTCTTACCAAGTGTGCAAGCATTAGGGACAACGGCTATCATTGTGTAGAGGGCAATTGCTCTCATCAAGTGAGCAAGCGTTTAGGGAAAACGGCTCCCATAAAGTAAGGTACAATTGCTCTCAACAAGTGAGCCTTTAGAGACAACGGCTATTATCATGTAAGATATAAATTTCCCTCTTAAAGATAGCCTTTAGGGACAACGGATCTCATCATGTAAGTGACAATTGCTCTTATCAAGTGTGCAAGCAATACGGACAACGGCTATCATCATGTAAAGGGAAATTGCACTCATTAAGTGAGCAAGCGTTTAAGGACAACGGCTCCCATAAGGTAAGGTACAATTGCTCTCAACAAGTGAGCCTTTAGGGACAACGGCTCTTATCATGTAAGGGACAAATTGCCCTCATAAAGTTAGTCTTTAGGGACTACGGATCTTGTCATGCAATTGAGTATTGCTCTTATCAAGTGTGCAAGCATTAGGCACAACGGCTATCATCATGTAAAGGCAAATTGCACTCATCAAATGAGCAAGCGTTTAGCTACAACGGCTCCCATAACATGTAAGGGACAAATTTCCCTCATAAAGTTAGTCTTCAGGGACTACGGATCTCATCATGCAATTGAATATTGCTCTTATTAAGTTTGCAAGCATTTGGCACAACGGCTATCATCATCTAAAGGCAAATTGCACTCATTAAGTGAGCACGCGTTTAGGGACAACGGCTCCCAAAAAGTAAGGTACAATTGCTCTCAACAAGTGAACCTTTAGGGACAACGACTAGTATGATGTAAGAGACAAATTGGGCTCATAAAGGTAGCCTTTAGGAACAACAGATATCATCATGTGATTGCCAATTACTTTTATCAAGTATGCAAGCATTAGGGACCACGGCTATTGTCATGTAAAGGGCAATTACTCTCATCAAGTTAGGAAGCGTTTAGGGACAACGGCTCCTATAATGTAAGGTACAATTGCTCTAAACAAGTGAGCCTTTTGGGACAACAGCTCTTATCATGAAAGCGACAAATTGCCCTCAAAAAGTTAGTCTTTAGGGACAACGGATCTCATCATGCAAGTGACTATTGCTCTTATCAAGCGTGCAAGCATTAGGGACAACGACTATCATCATGTAAAGGGAAATTTTACTCATCAAGTGAGCAAGCATTTAGGGACAACGACTGCCAAAAAGAAAGGTACAGTTGCTCTCAACAAGTGAGCCTTTAGGGACAATGGCTCTTATCATTTAAGGGACAAATTGCCCTCATAAGGTTAGCCTTTAGGGACAACGGATCTCATCATTTAAGTGACAATTGCTTTTATCATGTATGCAAGCATTAGGGACAACGGCTATCTTCATGTAAATGGCAATTGCTCTCATCAAGTGAGCAAGCGTTTAGGGACAACGGCTCCCATAACGTAAGGTAAAATTTCTCTCAACAAGTGAGCCTTTAGGGACAACGGCTCTTAACATTTAAGGGATAGATTTCCCTCATAAAGTTAGCTAGGGACAACGGATCTCATCATGTAAGTGACAATTGCTCTTATCAAGTGTGCAAGCATTGGGGACAACGACTATCAACATGTAAAGGGAAATTTCACTCATCAAGTGACCAAGCGTTTATGGGCAACGACTCCCATAAAGAAATGTACAGTTCTCTTAACAAGTGAGCCTTTAGGGACAACGACTCTTATCATTTAAGGGACAAATTGCCCTCATAAAGTTAGCCTTTAGGGACAACGGATCTCATCATGTAAGTGAAAATTGCTCTTATCAAGTATTCAAGCATTAGGGACAACGGCTATCATCATGTAAATGGCAATTGCTCTCATCAAGTGAGCAAGCGTTTAGGGACAACGGCTCCCATAACGTAAGGTAAAATTGCTCTCAACAAGTGAGGCTTTAGGGAAAACAGCTCTTATCATTTAATGGACAAGTTGCCCTTAAAAAGTTAGCTAGGGACAACGGATCTCATCATGTAAGTGACGATTGCTGTTATCAAGTGTGCAAGCATTAGGCACAACGACTATCATCATGTAAAAGGAAATTTCACTCATCAAGCGAGCAAGCGTATAGGGACAACGACTCCCATAAAGAAAGGTACTGTTCTCTAAACAAGTGAGCCTTTAGGGACAACGGCTCTTATCATTTAAGGGACTAATTGCCCTCATAAAGTTAGCTAGGGACAATGTATCTCATCATGTAAGTGACAATTGCTCTTATCAAGTGTGCAAGCATTAGGGACAACGGCTATCATCATGTAAAGGGCAATTGCTCTCATCAAGTGAGCAAGCGTTTAGGGACAACGGATCCAGTAAAGTAAGGTACAATTGCTCTCAACAAGTGAGCCTTTAGGGACTACGACTCTTATGATGTAAGGGACAAATTGCCCTCATAATGTTAGCCTTTAGGAACAACGGATCTCATCATCCAAGTGACTATTGCTCTTACCAAGTGTGTAAGCATTAGGGACAACGGCTATCATTGTGTAGAGGGCAATTGCACTCATCAAGTGAGAAAGCGTTTAGTGAAAACGGCTCCCATAAAGTAAGGTACAATTGCTCTCAACAAGTTAGCCTTTAGAGACAACGGCTATTATCATGTAAGGGATAAATTTCCCTCTTAAAGTTAGCCTTTAGGGACAACGGATCTCATCATGTAATTGACAATTGCTCTTATCAAGTGTGCAAGCAATACGGACAACGGCTATCATCATGTAAAGGGAAATTGCACTCATTAAGTGAGCAAGCGTTTAGGGACAACGGCTCCCATAAGGTAAGGTACAATTGCTCTCAACAAGTGAGCCTTTAGGGACAACGGCTCTTATCATGTAATGGACAAATTGCCCTCATAAAGTTAGTCTTTAGGGACTACGGATCTTATCATGCAATTTAGTATTGCTCTTATCAAGTGTGCAAGCATTAGGCACAACGGCTATCATCATGTAAAGGCAAATTGCACTCATCAAGTCACCAAGCGTTAAAGGACAACGGATCCCATAAAGTAAGGTACAATTGCTCACAACAAGTGAGCCTTTAGGGACAACGACTCTTATGATGTAAGGGAAAAATTGCCCTCATAGGGACTAACATTATAACGAAACCCTAATCTCTCTGGAGAAAAAAGCGACTAAAACCCTAACACCCCTAAATCGATCGCATCATCTAATCCTCCATCAAATCGACCCTAAATCTTTGTTGTGTTGCTCTAATCTGTTCTAGTGATTAATTTACATTCGTGTTTATTGATTCTAATCCAGATTAGGAGTGAATTTAATTAGTTTGCTGTCGGTTTTGTTGGATCGCTATTTTAGGGTTCTTTGGGTATCGTTGGTTTTTATATACCGACTTCTTTTGTAGTCGGTTTGTTTGGACTATATTTATTGTTGATCGTGATCTATTTATCCTTATTCTTTACTGATTGACGTTCATGATGATGGGAGGTTGATTTTTTGAATTCACTCGCTAAAAACCCTAATCGATTAGATTAGGGTTTTATCTTCATTATTTGGTTTGTATACTTCTTGCTATTCGATTATTGTTCGTTTATTTGGTTTTCTGCTGGTTGTTGAGAGATGAATAGGGGTTTTTTGAGTCCTAAAATTGCTAAGAAGGCTGCTAACACTCCTAGTATTGATGTTGGAGAGTTAGATGCTCGTATGAAACGATTGAAAGGAGATGAGGTTGAGGACGCTGGTGTTACTCAGCCTAGGAAAGCTGTTAGGGTTGTTGCAACACATCAAGAGGAGTCGGTTCCAATTGATGTTGATGGTACTTTCGTCCAATCTGATGTGATGGATACACATACTCCTAATTCGACTATTGAACAAGTCAAGCCGGTTTCACTTGATGCTCCTGATTCGAATGGGAGTATTGGGGTAAAGGTGGCTGATTTTGTGAATAAGGAAAATGTTATGGATGATTTGAATGCTTCGGATCAGCCGAGTGCTACGGAACAGCCTAATGCTTCTACACAGCCTAATGTGGAGCAATTAATTGCTAACGCGAATAAGCATTTTGAGGATGCTATGAATAAACTTGATAGAGATATTGCTAATATGGCGTCTTCGTCTTTGAACTGTTCGGGTGGTTTGAGTGGCACAAATGTGAAAAGTACTACTACATCTACTTCTAGTTTTAATGAGGCTATGAAAACTCAGAAGTATGGCACTAATGTGGAGGAGGTTTTAAAGGCTAGTGGTGATAGTTCTTATGTTGCTGGTTCTAATGTTGCCGGTTCTAATAACGTGGGTGATAGTTCTAATGTTTCAGGATTTAACCCAAGTGCTAATATGAGTGGTCCTACTTCTTTTGCTAATGTGGTGAATCCGGAAAGGGTAACTAGGAAGGTTAATTTTCGGTCTTTGGTTAATGAGGTGCGCATTGAGAACCATGATACTTTTCTTCCAAAGGTTGCAATGGAGGGTGTTTTGAACCGTTATGACAATACTCTTGTTGGTTTCTTTGTTGGCAAGAATATTGCCTTTCCGTTGGTTCAAAACTATGTCACTAATACGTGGGGTAAGTTTGGTTTGAAGAAAGTTATGAAAAATGATGATGGGGTTTTCCTCTTTAAATTTGATTCTAAAGAGGGTGTTGATAACGTGATGCAACGAGGTCCTTGGATTATTCGTAGTTCACCTTTGATTCTTACCAAATGGACTCCTAATGTGTCGCTGACTAAGAGTGAGGTTACTAAACTACCCGTGTGGATCAAATTGCACAATGTGCCATTGCTTGCTTATTCTGAAGATGGCTTGAGCTTGATTGCTACTCAGGTTGGTAAACCGATTATGTTGGACGCGTTTACAAGCTCAATGTGTTTTGATTCTTGGGGCCGTATTAGCTATGCTCGTGCGTTAGTGGAAATATCTTCCGAATCTGAATTAAAGCATGAGGTTACTATGGCTATACCTAAGAAGGATGATAGTGGTATTATTTCTGCATGCATCAAGGTTGAGTATGAATGGAAGCCTCCTCACTGTTCAAGGTGTAATGTGTTTGGGCATGACCGCAATGGTTGTCCAAAGAGTGTCAATGAGCCTGCCCGTACTTATGATGCTGATGTTGTTCCCAATACTTCGTTAGAAGAGACCGATGATGGTTTCAAGGAAGTTCAGAATCGGAAAGCTAAAGGTAAAAGTAAGAAGTTGTCAAGTGGTATTAATATGAGTAAGGGGCCTACACTAGCTCCTAAAAAGAAAGTTTATGTTGCAAAGAATAAGACTCAAGATGCTGCTTCTTCTAAAGTGGCTAATTCAAGCGGTTCGTCTGTGCCTACGTCTAACGCGTTTGGGGTTCTTGATGCGCAAGATTCTGATGTGAATGATGTTCCTAGTGCATCAAATGGTATCCCTAGTGGTGAGGCTGATTTGGAACGTCCTAGTGTTAGTAATACGGTAGCGGAAAAGGTAGGATCTCATTCGAGTGGTGCATCAAGCGGTATTTCTAGTGGTGAGGCTGATTTGGAACGTTCAAGTGGTAGTAATAAGGTAGCGGACAAGGTTGGATCTCATTCAAGTGGTAGTAATAAGCCTAGTTCTTCTTCTACTCCTCCGATTGCTGCTACTAAGTTAACTAATCCATTCACTAAGGTAGGGGCTGTGGTTTGTTCGGATAGTGATGATGATGAGGTTTTGGAGCCGGTGACTTCTAGTTATCTTGCTTCAGGAGGTGGCGGCGATGATCTTGAAGATTTTATGTCTGATGATTACGCTGCTCAAGTTTATGATCTACCAGGACACTTGGCTGAATTTTGTGACATGTATGATATTAATCTCCTAGGTCGTGGTAGAAAGTAATGTTTTTGGTTTGGTAGGTCATAGGATTGGTATGTCTTTCTTATGTCTTTTGTTTGGTTGTTGCTGTTAGGTGCTTGTAAGTTGCCCATGTAACGGGCCGAGATGAGAGATTCACTCTCATCCGTTGTACTTAAACGTTTTTTTGGTTAATGCAATTTGCCAGGGTTAAGCCCTTTTACCCAAAAAAGACAAATTGCCCTCATAAAGTTAGACTTTAGGAACAACGGATATCCTCATGTAAGTGACAATTGCTCTTATCAAGTGTGCAAGCAGTAGGGACAACGACTATCATCATTTAAAGGGAAATTGCACTCATCAAGTGAGCAAGCGTTTAGGGACAACGGATCCCATAACATGTAAGGGACAAATTGCCCTCATAAAGTTAGTCTTCAGGGACTACGGATCTCATCATGCAATTGAATACTGCTCTTATCAAGTGTGCAAGCATTAGGTACAACGCCTATCATCATCTAAAGGCAAATTGCACTCATCAAGTGAGCACGCGTTTAGGGACAACGGCTCCCAAAAAGTAAGGTACAATTGCTCTCAACATGTGAACCTTTAGGGACAACGACTCTTATGATGTAAGGGACAAATGGCCCCCATCAAGTTAGCCTTTAGGAACAATGGATCTCATCATGTAACTGAAAATTACTCTTATCAAGTATGCAAGCATTAGGGAAGACGGCTATTATCATGTAAAGGGCAATTGCTCTCATCAAGTTAGGAAGCATTTAGGGTCAACGGCTCCTATAATGTAAGGTACAATTGCTCTAAACAAGTGAGCCTTTACGGACAATGACTCTTATTATGAAAGGGACAAATTGCCCTCATAAAGTTACTCTTTAGGGACAACGACTATCATCATGTAAAGGGAAATTTTACTCATCAAGTGAGCAAGCGTTTAGGGACAACGACTGCCAAAAAGAAAGGTACAATTGCTCTCAACAAGTGAGCCTTTATGGACAATGGCTCTTATCATTTACGGGACAAATTGCCCTCATAAAATTAGCCTTTACGGACAACGAATCTCATCATGTAAGTGACAATTGCTCTTATCAAGTATGCAAGCATTAGGGACAACGGCTATCGTCATGTAAATGGCAATTGCTCTCATCAAGTGAGCAAGCGTTTAGGGACAACGGTTCCCATAACGTAAGGTAAAATTGCTCTCAACAAGTGAGCCTTTAGGGACAACGGCTCTTATCATTTAAAGGACAAATTGCCCTCATAAAGTTAGCCTTTAGGGACAACGGATCTCATCATGTAAGTGACAATTGCTCTTCTCAAGTATGCAAGCATTAGGGACAACGGCTATCATCATGTAAATGGCAATTGCTCTCATCAAGTGAGCAAGCGTTTAGGGACAATGGCTCCCATAACGTAAGGTAAAATTGCTCTCAACAAGTGACCCTTTAGGGACAACGGCTCTTATCATTTAAGGGACAAATTGCCCTCATAAAGTTAGCTAGGGACAACGGATCTCATCATGTAAGTGACAATTCCTCTTATCAAGTGTGCAAGCATTAGGCACAACGACTATCATCATGTAAAGGGAAATTTCTCTCATCAAGTGAGCAAGCGTTTAGGGACAACGACTCCCATAAAGAAAGGTACAGTTCTCTCAACAAGTGAGCCTTTAGGGACAACGGCTCTTATCATTTAAGGGACAAATTGCCCTCATAAAGTTAGCTAGGGACAACGGATCTCATCATGTAAGTGAAAATTACTCTTATCAAGTGTGCAAGCATTAGGGACAACGGCTATCATCATGTAAAGGGCAATTGCTCTCATCAAGTGAACAAGCGTTTAGGGACAACGGCTCCAGTAAAGTAAGGTACAATTGTTCTCAACAAGTGAACCTTTGGGGACTACGACTCTTATGATGTAGGGGACAAATTGCCCTCATAAAGTTAGCCTTTAGGAACAACGGATCTCATCATCCAAGTGACAATTGCTCTTATAATGTGTGCAAGCATTAGGGACAACAACTATCATCATGTAAGGGCAATTGCACTCATCAAGTGAGCAAGCGTTTAGGGACAACGGCTCCCATAAAGTATGGTACAACTGCTCTCAACTAGTGAGCCTTTAGGGACAACGGCTCTTATCATGTAAGGGACAAATTGCGCTTATAAAGTTTTTTTTTTGGTAAAGGGGTTAAACCCGGTAAATATATAACCAAAAAATCGTTAAGTACAAATGGAATGTTGCAGAAGTACCACATTAACCTCAAGCAAAAGCTTGATAAACTAGTGTTTATGACAGGCCATAAACACAACTAACCTAGCTATATTACAAGGCACCTAACTAGGTATAAAAACAAGAAAAATCTTGAATCAAGCGAACGTCCCGCATCCACCCATAAGCACGAAGGGAGCAAGGCGACCCAGGAAGTTTTTTTGGGTAAAAGGGTTTATTCACCCCGGTAAAATTCATTACACCAAAAAACGTTGAGGTACAATAGGGTGAGGGTGATGTCCCTCACCTCAGTCCCTTAGGACACTTACAGACACGAATATAAGAATGACACACCATTCTTATAACTTACATAATAAAAACTTACCACCTACAATGACTATACAAGTGAATAAAAATAAGAATTAAAACATGATTCACTAAAATAGCACCAAGAACATAGTCATCGTAGAACTTCCATCAATCTTCCATGAGAACACATCCACAGAGAGCTTGAACATGCATAACCAACCAAAGAAATCCTTGAGCCATCCTCCAACATAATCCAAGAGAAAATCATGTAGCAAATCGACTCAAAGTTTCACGAACCAGCAACCTTCA
This sequence comes from Artemisia argyi, assembly GCA_030686995.1. Lineage (NCBI taxonomy): Eukaryota > Viridiplantae > Streptophyta > Magnoliopsida > Asterales > Asteraceae > Artemisia > Artemisia argyi. The sequence goes on along the minus strand of CM060699.1, from coordinate 34,841,524 downwards.
TGCCATGAGCCCTTCCAAACAGCCAAAATGTCAATATCCCATCAAAAGGACACCACTATAAACGAACCAGCAAGAACAAGGGCAACATGCAACAATCCAAGGGTAGATAAACCCAAACAAGCACTACAACTCGATCCAATACCTCATCTACTACAAGTTTCAATGTGGTGAAACTCAAGCTAAGAATGAAACCCAATGTATCAAATTAGTCATAGAAGAAAATAGGGTTGACAAACCCTAACTTACAACAATGATCGCAAACGTTTTTTGAATAAGAAACGAGTAAAACTTAACTTCCAATTAGCGAACAGCAGCAGCATTTCCATCTCTCTCAAAAACCCACTTGAACCACGAAGGACCTACAACACCGATAAAGATGCACCCAAAACCACGATAGACTTGTAGCACCAAATATCTGATGCACACGTATAATCCAAAACCCTAGGACGGGTTACTTGCAACCATAAATCACCACACCCTTAACGAATATAGTGTATGAGTTAAGGACCAGCAGACCAATGCACATAGAATGAAACGAAACCCTAAAACAGGGAATCGACAGGAATGAAACCAAAGTGCAGCCTCATAATGGAATCAACCTTATATAGGAAAAAGTCGATTAAAAAACCGAGTGAAGATGTTTAAGGGATAATAAGGTACGATTAAACCACAACCGACTAAAGATAGGCAATTAGAAAGTCGATACAATGAATCAGATCCAAACAATGATAATCGAAACCCTAAAAAAAATATAAACCGATTAGACACCTAAGTCGGTTTAATGGATAACAAGACGAAACCCTAACCAATTTAAACAATGATGAAAATTGATTAAGGGATTTAGGATTTCGGATAAACGATAATAAAAACCCTAATAAAAACGATTCAAAAGAACCAGATTTAGGATCGATTAGGGTTTAAAGATAGGCAGCGATTTTCAGTATATGTGTGAAAAAATAAGCGTGACACACCCCTCCGCATCAATCAAACACCGATTGCATATTATATGAATAATAGAGAGGCGGTTTTTGTGATGGTTTAATCAGATCAGTTGAGGAGGAGGGGTGGCCGGAAATCGCCCCAAGGGGAGAGAGAATTTTGCCTTTTTGTTTGGTATGGGTATACCACCCGCGACCCAGGAAGTTTGCCTCCTTAAAAACCCTTTCCAAGAAAAACCCATAGGGAAAAACCTTGGAGTAGGGAAAAAGAGTACAACACTTACCTGGCACTCCCTTCGTGAAAATAACAAGCACTTGGAATCTTCCATTTATCCAGAAGTAGACGAGACCGAGTGGTTAACTTCTTGAACTTGAAGGTAACCAGCTTCAACCGAATGGTAGAGACAATAACTTGGACCACTTCATCAACATTAGACTTCTTTTGATTAAAAAGCCTAGAATTACGTTCCATCTAAATGTAATATGTAGTAGCCGCAAGCAATAACCGAGAAAGAATGCTAACAACAGAACGCCCTTTAGCAATAGGAATAATGAACGCAATGACATCATCCAATGAAGGCGAGATCCCATCCATGCCAGCTAAAGACCGAACCTTCAACCAAACCTGAAAGAAAATGGACACTCAAAAAACAAATGAGTGTGAGAATCCGGAACAGTTTCACAAAGCGGGCATCTAAGGAGACATAAATCAACATTAGGCCCAACATCCGATTCCCGAAGTCTATCTTGAGTTTTCAACTTCTGCCTAATAACAAGCCATAAATGCACCGCATGCCTAGGAATACAATAAGGAAACCACGGTATTTGAAACCAATCAACATGATCAGCTCTAGCACGAAGGGATTCCCAAGCTAAAGCAACCGAAAAAGGCCTAACATTTCCATCCAAATCCCGCCATAATAAACCATCATCAGCATCATCCATTAGATTAGGAACCGGGAGATTAACTAAATCCGGAAATCTAGAATACCAATCAGCAGGCCATCTTCAAGAACCATTAACAATAACATCACAAACAGAATTCGATAAGGTTAGACCAGCCCGACTAATGTCTCTAGGAGTGAGAATATCACGAATAGGGCTAATTTCACATCACATGTCAAACCAAACAGAAGTAGACCTACCATTGTTGATCATATGCCAAATAAACGGACGTACCTTAGGTCTAATAGCAAGCAGCTTACGCCAACCCCAACTAACATCACCCAAGCAAGGAACATCCCAAAAACTCCTACCACGAAGTTTGTAAGAATGAATCCATTGAACCCATAAAGACTCTTTATGAGTTAAAATACTCCAAATATGCGTAGTCATAAGAGCAATATTAAAATCAGCCAGTCTATGAATACCAAGACCACCTTCACTTTGAGACATACAAACAGAATCGCACGCCACTTTAGCCTTACCCCTTTTCATTTCCACTTGACACCATAAGAAACCCCTCATGAGCTGCTCCAAGTCATGAATAATACGAGCAGGAAGGATGAAAACAGACGCCCAACAAATATGCTTCGAAGACAACACAGATCTGATCAATTGAAGCCTACCTGCCAACGAAAGAAACTTATTACGCCAATCATTCACACGCCCTTCTAATTTCTCCACAAGAACCTTACAATCCCTATAAAGAAGCCGAGACGAAATGAGAGGAACACCCAAATATCTAACCGGAAGAGAACCTTCTGCAAATGGCATAGACTGAAGGATCATAGCTTTCAAGGCACTAGGAACATTACAGAAAAAAGCAGTTCTCTTGGGAATACTCGAAACAAGACCCGAAACATTCTTGAAATCCTCCAAAGCTTGCATAATTACATTAACCGATTCTGGGTGGCCTCTAGAGAATAAGAAAAGATCATCTGCAAAACAAAGGTTAATAATACGTTACTGCTCACATAAATGATGAAATTGAAACTCCACCGTATTAGCAACCTTTTTCTATAGAATAAGGGTTAAAACCTCCATAACCAAAGTAAGCAAGTAAGGAGATAACGGGTCACCCTGCCGAAGACCTCGCTTACCTTGGAACCAGCCATGAAGATCCTCATTAACACATATGGAATACGATGTAGTTGAAACACAAACCATAATCCAATCGACCATTTTAGGATGGAAACCAAAACCAATCAGAATAGCCCTAAGAAAAGCCCAATTAACCGTATCATACGCCTTTTGAATATCCACTTTAAAAGCACATCTAGGCGGACCTCTCCCTCTATAATAATTCCACATAAGCTCTTGGGTAAGCAAAATATTATCAGAAATACGCCGCCCAGGAACAAACGCAGATTGGTTTATACTAACCAAATGACCAAGACTGTCTTTAACACGATTCGCAATTATTTTACTAATGCACTTAAACAACACATTGCAACAAGAGATAGGCCTATAATCAGTAATCTTAGACGGGGTAGACACTTTAGGAATCAAAGATATAATCGTGTGGTTGATTTCCTTAAGAAGCTTACCATTAGAAAAGAAATCCCGAATAGCACACGTGACATCAAGACCCACAACATTCCATGCTTTCTTAAAGAAAGCAGCAGTGTACCCGTCCGGCCCAGGAGCTTTATCATCCCCCATCGAGAAAATGGCTTCCCTAATTTCAGAATCCGTAACATCTCTCACCATAAAATCAGACATTTGAGGATTAAGAACATTAGAGAATAAAGCATGATCATCAAGAGTTGAACAATCCCCTTCAATACCCAGAAATTGCTCATAATGGATTCCAAATAGAAACCTAGAAAACTCTAAATCGTCTTTGGTATGCAATACTCAACTTGAGCAGATGGAACGTGTGGATGCTCATGCTTCTTTTGGGGGTGTGGAATCCGTGGGGTTAAGTGGTGTTAATGTGGTTCTATTGCATAGCACTACTGATGGTTTGTGGGAGCATGGTTCTCACAATGATGGTGCTTCTACAAGTGTGGCCTATTCTGATTTTGATACGTCTAGCTCGTTTACTACAAGTGATGTAGTGACGACTCCTAGGAAGAGGTTTACGTTTGCTGATGAAGCTGATGAAGTTGATGAAGTTGATGAAGTTGATGAAGTCTATGAGAACTATGATGATATTGAAAGTTATACCAAGTTCAAGAATGGTTGTCCGAAATATTTCCAGGTGCAAGGACGCAAGAAGAAATAGTTATCTTTATTTCTATTGTTTTTGTGATTTTTGCTTGTTAAGTTGCTTTTGTTTAGCATGTTTGTTTGGTCAGTTGCACATGTTGTGCATGTTAGTTTTAATAATGGTTTGTCATTCTTAGATACGTGTCTTGTAAGTGTCCTAAGGGACTGGGGGCGAGGGAAATCACCCTCGTCATTTTGTACTTCAACGTTTTTGGATAATGAATTTTACCAGGGTGCAGGATTACTCCCCTTTACCCAAAAAAGCTTTTAGGGACAACGATTCCCATAAAGAAAGTTACAGTTCTCTCAACAAGTGAGCTTTTAGGGACAACGGCTCTTATCATTTAAGGGACAAATTTCCCTCATAAAGTAGGGCCTTTAGGGACAACGGATCTCATCATGTAATTGACAATTGCTCTTATCAAGTATGCAAGCATTAGGGACAACGGCTATCATCATGTAAATGGCAATTGCTCTCATCAAGTGAGCAAGCGTTTAGGGACAACGGCTCCCATAACGTAAGGTAAAATTGCTCTCAACAAATGAGCCTTCAGGGACAACGGTTATTATTATGTAAAGGACAATTACTTCAACGTTTTTGGATAATGAATTTTACCAGGGTGCAGGATTACTCCCCTTTACCCAAAAAAAGTGTTTAGGGAAAACGGCTCCCATATAGTAAGGTACAGATGCTGTAAACAAATAAACCTTTAGAGACAACGGCTATTATCATGTAAGGGACAAATTTCCCTCTTAAATTTTGCCTTTAGGGACAACGGATCTCATCATGCAAGTGACAATTGCTCTTATCATGTGTGCAAGCATTAGGGACAACAACTATGATCATGTAAATGGCAATTCCTCTCATCATGTGAGCAAGCGTTTAGGGACAACGGCACCCATAACGTAAGGTCAATTACTCTCAACAAGTGAGCCTTTAGGGACAACGGCTCTTCTCATGTAAGGGACATATTGCGCTTATAAAGTTAGCGTTTAGGGACAACGGATCTCATCATGTAAGTGACAATTTCTCTTATCAAGTATGCAAGCATTAGGGACAACGGCTATCATCATGTAAATGGCAATTGCTCTCATCAAGTGAGCAAGCGTTTAGGGACAACGGCTCCCATAACGTAAGGTAAAATTGCTCTCAACAAGTGAGCCTTTAGGGACAACGGCTCTTATAATTTAAGGGACAAATTGCCCTCATAAAGTTAGCTAGGGACAACGGATCTCATCATGTAAGTGACAATTGCTCTTATCAAGTGTGCAAGCATTAGGCACAATGACTATCATCATGTAATGGGAAATTTCACTCATCAAGTGAGCAAGCATTTAGGGACAACGACTCCCATAAAGAAAGGTACAGTTCTCTCAACAAGTGAGCCTTTAGGGACAACGGCTCTTATCATTTAAGGGACAAATTGCCCTCATAAAGTTAGCTAGGGACAACGGATCTCATCATGTAAGTGACAATTGCTCTTATCAAGTGTGCAAGCATTCGGGACAACGGCTATCATCATGTAAAGGGCAATTGCTCTCATCAAGTGAGCAAGCGTTTAGGGACAACGGCTCCAGTAAAGTAAGGTACATTTGCTCTCAACAAGTGAGCCTTTAGGGACTACGACTCTTATGATGTAAGGGACAAATTGCCCTCACAAAGTTAGCCTTTAGGAACAACGGATCTCATCATCCAAGTGACTATTGCTCTTACCAAGTGGGCAAGCATTAGGGACAACGGTTATCATTATCTAAAGGGAAATTGCTCTCATCAAGTGAGCAAGTGTTTAGGGAAAACGGTGTACAGATGCTCTAAACAAATGAGCCTTTAGAGAAAACGGCTATTATCAAGTAAGGGGCAAATTTCCCTCTTAAATTTAGCCTTTAGGGACAACGGATCTCATCATGCAAGTGACAATTGCTCTTATCATGTGTGCAAGCATTCGGGACAACAACTATCATCATGTAAAGGCAATTGTACTCATCAAGTGAGCAAGCGTTTAGGGACAACGGCTCCCATAAAGTAAGGTACAATTGCTCTCAACAAGTGAGCCTTTAGGGACAACGGCTCTTATCATGTAAGGGACAAATTGCGCTCATAAGCCTTTAGAGACAACGGATCTCATCATGTAAGTGACAATTGCGCTTATTAAGTGTGCAAGCATTAGGGACAACGACTATCATCATGTATAGGGAAATTGTACTCATCAAGTGAGCAGGCGTTTAGGGACAACGGCTCCCATAAAGTAAGGTACAATTGCTCTCAACAAGTGAGCCTTTAGGGACTACGGATCTCATCAGGCAATTGAGTATTGCTCTTATTAAGTGTGCAAGTATTAGGAACAACGGCTATCATCATATAAAGGCAAATTGCACACATCAAGTGAGCAAGAGTTTAGGGACAACGGCTCCCATAATGTAAGGTACAATTGCTCTCAACAAGTGAGCCTTTAGGGACAACGTCTCTTATGACGTAAGGGACAAATTGCCCTCATAAAGTTTTTTTTTGGGTAAAAGGGTTAATACACCCTGGCAAAATTTATTATCCAAAAAACGTTGAAGTACAATAGGGTGAGGGTGATATCACTCACCTCAGTCCCTTAGGACACTTACAGACTCAACTATAAGAATGACACTCCATTCTTATAACTTCCATAATAAAAACTGACCACCTACAATGACTATACAAGTCAATAAAAATAGGAATTAAAACATGATTCACTAAAGAAGCACCAAGAACATAGCCATCGTAGAACTTCCATCAATCTTCGATGTGAAACCATCCACATAGAACTTGAATTTGCATAACCAACCAAAGAAATCCTTGAGCCATCCTCCTAACAAAATCAAGAAAAAATCATGGAGCAAATCGACCCAAAGTTTCACGAACCAGCAACCTACATGCCATGATCCCCTTTCAAACAGCCAAAATGTCATTATCCCAAAGAAAACAACAATTACAAGGGCACCATGCAACAATCCAAGGGTAAATAAACCCAAACAAGCACTACAACTCGATCCAATACCTCATATACTACAAGTTTCAGTGAGGTGAAACTCGAGCTAAGAATGGAACCCAATGTATGTTGATCAGTCATAGACGAAAATAGGGTTGGCAAACCCTAACTTACAACCATGATCGCAAACAACGAACATGCAACGAACCAAGGGTTGTAAAACCCTAACAAGTTGATCAAAAGTGCAAGAATAAGGACCAGATCCATCAACGTGACAAACATGTACGCGTGCAGGATCAAATCACCTCCAAACGATCTAAGGAGTTTTTGAATAAGAACCCTAAACTTAACTTCCAATTGAAAATCAAAACGACCAGCCATGAGAATCAGCCTAAGTCAATACCATAGCAGCCTAAGGATCGTAATGAACCAACATAGGATTACCCAAATTAATCCCCAAGTCGACATAAGGAAAACCAATCAGTACACACGTCGACAAACAAAGGTTTAAGAAAACCCTAACCAACACGACCACAGCAACACAATCCACAAACCCATAAAGAAAACAAGCAGCAGGATCAAGAGCTATGTGGTCAACATACATCATATGAAATAATGGAATCTGCCATGCACGAAGATATCATGACCCAGCAGCATATATACATGTACGTCCAATAACCATGTCTCAATAAACATAACCATAGGGTATAACGATACCCTAACTTACCAAGCACAAAACATGATACGATCCAAAGCATCAACAGAATAGAACCAACAAACACTTTAGCAAGGATCCATCATAATGTAAAATAGGGATTACACAAACCCTAACATCCCATAACAATCGTCCGATCATGCCCCATAACAAACCACGACGGAACACACGCAACAGCACCATCCCTCTCTCAACCCACTTACACGATACCACGACAAATCAGCAAAAACAATCACGATCACCAGATCGACTTACAGTAATGAATGGATTAAAAAATCCAACTTTCATAACATATGGTATATATTTGAACGCGCCCTAACCAAACCAACATCAAGGACTGATCAAACAAAAAATACGAAACCCTAAAAAGGGTATCGTTCTTGAAAAAACCCTAACCCTAACGATCATAAACCGTCAGTTAGGTAAAGTCATGATCGCCCATAATAACAAATCGACCCTAATATATGAAAATCGATAAGGGTGCGATTAGAAACCAACATAACGATTCAAAACCCTAAGGAAATGATTCACCACACAATACATGATGAAAACGATTGAAAGTAGTAAGGGTTATGAACAAGAAGAAATCCGTATATAAAAAGTTATGCCCAGCCGCCATCTGAAACTTAGTAAGAACACATCGCCTACCCACGTATTGCATACCCAAGAACCAATAATGATTAAAGGGTAGAGAGGATGTCATGTGGAGGATGGTTTATGACCAGAAATTGAATATCAGATGGCGGCCTCATAAAGTTAGCCTTTAGGAACAACGGATCTCATCATGTAAGTGACAATTGCTCTTATTAAGTATGCAAACATTAGTAACGACGGCTATCATTATGTAAAGGGAAGTTGCTCTCATCAAGTGAGGAAGCGTTTAGGGATTACGGCACCTGTAATGTAAGGTACAATTGCTCTCAACAAGTGAGCCTTTAGGGACAACGGCTCTTATCATTTAAGGGACAAATTGCCCTTATAAAGTTAGTCCTTAGGGACAACGGATCTCATCATGCAAGTGACTATTGCTCTTATCAAGTGTGCAAGCATTAAGGACAACGACTATCATCATGTAAAGGGAAATATCAATCATCAAGTGAGCAAGAGTTTAGGGATAACGGCTCCCATAAAGAAAGGTACAGTTGCTCTCAAAAAGTGAGCCTTTAGGGTCAACGACTCTTATCATTTAAGGGACAAATTTCCCTCATAAATTAGCCTTTAGGGACAACAGATCTCATCATGTAAGTGACAATTGCTCTTATCAAGTATGCAAGCATTAGGGACAATGGCTATCGTCATGTAAATGGCAATTGCTCTCATCAAGTGAGCAAGCGTTTAGGGACAACGACTCCCATAACGTAAGGTAAAATTGCTCTCAACAAGTGAGCCTTTAGGGACAACGGCTCTTATCATTTAAAGGACAAATTTCCCTCATAAAGTTAGCTAGGGACAACGGATCTCATCATGTAAGTGACAATTGCTCTTATCAAGTGTGCAAGCATTAGGGACAACGACTATCATCATGTAAAGGGAGATTTCACTCATCAAGTGAGCAAGCGTTTAGGGACAACGACTCCCATAAAGAAAGGTACAGTTCTCTCAACAAGTGAGCATTTAGGGACAACGGCTCTTATCATTTAAGGGACAAATTGCCCTCATAAAGTTAGCCTTTTGCGACAACGGATCTCATCATTTAAGTGACAATTGCTCTTATCAAGTGTGCAAACATTAGGGACAACGACTATCACCACGTAAATGGAGATTTCACTCTTCAAGTGAGCAAGCATTTAGGGATAATGGCTCCCATAAAAGAAAGTTACTGTTGCTCTCAACGAGTGAGCCTTTTAGGGTCAACGGCTATTATCATTTAAGGGAAAAATTGCCCTCATAAAGTTAGCCTTTAGGGACAATGGATCTCATCATGTTAGTGACAATTGCTCTTATCAAGTATGCAAGCGTTAGGGACAACGGCTATCATCATGTAAATGGCAATTGTTCTCATCATGTGAGCAAGCGTTTAGGGACAAAGGCACCCATAACGTAAGGTACAATTGCTCTCAACAAGTTAGCCTTTTGGGACAATGGCTCTTATCATGTAAGGGCCAAATTGCCCACATAAAGTTAGACATTAGAGAAAACAGATCTCATCACGCAAGTGACAATTGCTCTTATCAAGTGTGCAAGCATTAGGGACAACGACTATCATCATGTAAAGGGAAATTGCACTAATCAAGTGAGCAAGCGTTTAGGGACAATGGCTCCCATAATGTAAGGTACAATTGTTCCAACAAGTGAGCCTTTAGGGACAATGTCTCTTATGACGTAAGGGACAAATTGCCCTCATAAAGTTAGCCTTTAGGAACAGCGGATCTCATCATGTAAGTGACAATTGCTCTTATCAATTATGCAAGCATTAGGGACGACAACTATCATCATGTAAAGGGAAGTTGCTCTCATCAAGTGAGGAAGCGTTTAGGGACAACGACTCCTATAATGTAAGGTACAATTGCTCTCAACAAGTGAGCCTTTAGGGACAACGGCTCTTATCATGTAAGGGACAAATTGCCCTTATAAAGTTAGTCTTTAGGGACAACGGATCTCATCATGCAAGTGACTATTGCTGTTATCAAGTGTGCAAGCATTAGGGACAACGACTATCATCATGTAAAGGGAAATTTCAATCATTAAGTGAGCAAGCGTTTAGGGATAACGGCTCCCATAAAGAAAAGTACAGTTGCTCTCAACAAGTGAGCCTTTAGGGTCGACGGCTCTTATCATTTAAGGGAAAAATTGCCCTCATAAAGTTAGCCTTTAGGGACGACGGATCTCATCATGTTATTGATAATTGCTCTTATTAAATGTGCAAGCGATAGGGACAACGGCTATCATCATGTAAAGGGAAATTGCACTCATCAAGTGAGCAAGCGTTTAGGGACAACGGCTCACATAACATGTAAGGGACAAATTGCCCTCATAAAGTTAGTCTTCAGGGGCTACGGATCTCATCATGCAATTGAATATTGCTCTTACCAAGTGTGCAAGCATTAGGCACAACAACTATCATCATCTAAAGGCAAATTGCACTCATCAAGTGAGCACGCGTTTAGGGACAACGGCTCCCAAAAAGTAAGGTACAATTGCTTTCAACAAGTGAACCTTTAGAGACAATGACTCTTATGATGTAAGGGACAAATTGCCCTCATAAAGTTAGCCTTTAAGAACAACGGATCTCATCATGTAAGTGACAATTACTCGTATCAATTATGCAAGCATTAGGGATGACGGCTATTATCATGTAAAGGGCAATTGCTCTCATCAAGTTAGGAAGTATTAAGGGACAACGACTCCTATATTGTAAGGTACAATTGCTCTAAACAAGTGAGCCTTTTGGCACAATTGCTCTTGTCATGAAAGGGACAAATTGCCTTCATAAAGTTAGTCTTTAGGGACAACGGATCTCATCATGCAAGTGACTCTTGCTCTTATCAAATATGCAAGCATTAGGGACAACGACGATCATCATGTAAAGGGAAATTTTACTCATCAAGTGGGTAAGCGTTTAGGGACAACGACTGCCAAAAAGAAAGGTACAGTTGCTCTCAACAAGTGAGCCTTTACGGACAACGGCTCTTATCATTTAAGGGACAAATTTCCCTCATAAAGTTAGCCTTTAGGGACAACGGATCTCATCATGTAAGTGACAATTTCCCTTATCAAGTATGCAAGCATTAGGGATAATGGCTATCGTCATGTAAATGGCAATTGCTCTCATCAAGTGAGGAAGCGTTTAGGGACAACGGCTCCCATAACGTAAGGTAAAATTGCTCTCAACAAGTGAGCCTTTAGGGACAACGGCTCTTATCATTTAAAGGACAAATTTCCCTCATAAAGTTAGCTAGGGACAACGGATCTCATCATGTAAGTGACAATTGCTCTTATCAAGTGTGCAAGCATTAGGGACAACGACTATCATCATGTAAAGGGAGATTTCACTCATCAAGTGAGCAAGTGTTTAGGGACAACGACTCCCATAAAGAAAGGTACAGTTCTCTCAACAAGTGAGCATTTAGGGACAACGGCTCTTATCATTTAAGGGACAAATTGCCCTCATAAAGTTAGCCTTTTGCGACAACGGATCTCATCATGTAAGTGACAATTGCTCTTATCAAGTGTGCAAACATTAGGGACAACGACTATCACCACGTAAATGGAGATTTCACTCTTCAAGTGAGCAAGCGTTTAGGGATAATGGCTCCCATAAAAGAAAGTTACTGTTGCTCTCAACGAGTGAGCCTTTTAGGGTCAACGGCTGTTATCATTTAAGGGAAAATTTGCCTTCATAAAGTTAGCCTTTAGGGACAATGGATCTCATCATGTTAGTGACAATTGCTCTTATCAAGTATGCAAGCGTTAGGGACAACGGCTATCATCATGTAAATGGCAATTGCTCTCATCATGTGAGCAAGCGTTTAGGGACAAAGGCACCCATAACGTAAGGTACAATTGCTCTCAACAAGTTAGCCTTTTGGGACAATGGCTCTTATCATGTAAGGGCCAAATTGCCCACATAAAGTTAGACATTAGAGAAAACAGATCTCATCACGCAAGTGACAATTGCTCTTATCAAGTGTGCAAGCATTAGGGACAACGACTATCATCATGTAAAGGGAAATTGCACTAATCAAGTGAGCAAGCGTTTAGGGACAATGGCTCCCATAATGTAAGGTACAATTGTTCCAACAAGTGAGCCTTTAGGGACAATGTCTCTTATGACGTAAGGGACAAATTGCCCTCATAAAGTTAGCCTTTAGGAACAGCGGATCTCATCATGTAAGTGACAATTGCTCTTATCAATTATGCAAGCATTAGGGACGACAACTATCATCATGTAAAGGGAAGTTGCTCTCATCAAGTGAGGAAGCGTTTAGGGACAACGACTCCTATAATGTAAGGTACAATTGCTCTCAACAAGTGAGCCTTTAGGGACAACGGCTCTTATCATGTAAGGGACAAATTGCCCTTATAAAGTTAGTCTTTAGGGACAACGGATCTCATCATGCAAGTGACTATTGCTCTTATCAAGTGTGCAAGCATTAGGGACAACGACTATCATCATGTAAAGGGAAATTTCAATCATTAAGTGAGCAAGCGTTTAGGGATAACGGCTCCCATAAAGAAAATTACAGTTGCTCTCAACAAGTGAGCCTTTAGGGTCGACGGCTCTTATCATTTAAGGGAAAAATTGCCCTCACAAAGTTAGCCTTTAGGGACGACGGATCTCATCATGTTATTGATAAATGCTCTTATTAAATGTGCAAGCGATAGGGACAACGGCTATCATCATGTAAAGGGAAATTGCACTCATCAAGTGAGCAAGCGTTTAGGGACAACGGCTCACATAACATGTAAGGGACAAATTGCCCTCATAAAGTTAGTCTTCAGGGGCTACGGATCTCATCATGCAATTGAATATTGCTCTTACCAAGTGTGCAAGCATTAGGCACAACAACTATCATCATCTAAAGGCAAATTGCACTCATCAAGTGAGCACGCGTTTAGGGACAACGGCTCCCAAAAAGTAAGGTACAATTGCTTTCAACAAGTGAACCTTTAGAGACAATGACTCTTATGATGTAAGGGACAAATTGCCCTCATAAAGTTAGCCTTTAGGAACAACGGATCTCATCATGTAAGTGACAATTACTCGTATCAATTATGCAAGCATTAGGGACGACGGCTATTATCATGTAAAGGGCAATTGCTCTCATCAAGTTAGGAAGTATTAAGGGACAACGACTCCTATATTGTAAGGTACAATTGCTCTAAACAAGTGAGCCTTTTGGCACAATTGCTCTTGTCATGAAAGGGACAAATTGCCTTCATAAAGTTAGTCTTTAGGGACAACGGATCTCATCATGCAAGTGACTCTTGCTCTTATCAAATATGCAAGCATTAGGGACAACGACGATCATCATGTAAAGGGAAATTTTACTCATCAAGTGGGTAAGCGTTTAGGGACAACGACTGCCAAAAAGAAAGGTACAGTTGCTCTCAACAAGTGAGCCTTTACGGACAACGGCTCTTATCATTTAAGGGACAAATTTCCCTCATAAAGTTAGCCTTTAGGGACAACGGATCTCATCATGTAAGTGACAATTGCTCTTATCAAGTATGCAAGCATTAGGGATAATGGCTATCGTCATGTAAATGGCAATTGCTCTCATCAAGTGAGCAAGCGTTTAGGGACAACGGCTCCCATAACGTAAGGTAAAATTGCTCTCAACAAGTGAGCCTTTAGGGACAACGGCTCTTATCATTTAAGGGACAAATTTCCATCATAAAGTTAGCTAGGGACAACGGATCTCATCATGTAAGTAACAATTGCTCTTATCAAGTGTGCAAGCATTATGGACAACGACTATCATCATGTAAAGGGAGTTTCACTCATCAAGTGAGCAAGCGTTTAGGGACAAAGACTCCCATAAAGAAAGGTACAGTTCTCTCAACAAGTGAGCATTTAGGGACAACTGCTCTTATCATTTAAGGGACAAATTCCCCTTATAAAATTAGCCTTTAGGGCATGTAAGTGACAATTGCTCTTATCAAGTATGCAAGCTTTAAGGACAACGGTTATCATCATGTAAATGGCAATTGCTCTCATCAAGTGAGCAAGCGTTTAGGGACAACGACTCCCATAACGTAAGGTAAAATTGCTCTTAACAAGTGAGCCTTTAGGGACAACAGCTCTTATCATTTAAGGGACGAATTGCCCTCATAAAGTTAGCTAGGGACAACGGATCTCATAATGACAATTGCTCTTATCAAGTGTGCAAGCATTAGGCACAACGACTATCATCATGTAAAGGGAAATTTCACTCATCAAGTGAGCAAGAGTTTAGGGACAACGACTCCCATAAAGAAAGGTATAGTTCTCTCAACATATGAGCCTTTAGGGACAACGGCTCTTATCATTTAAAGGATAAATTACCCTCATAAAGTTAGCTAGGGACAACGGATCTCATCATGTAAGTGACCATTGCTCTTATCAAGTGTGCAAGCATTAAGGACAACGGCTATCATCATGTAAAGGGCAATTGCTCTCATCAAGTGCGCAAGCGTTTAGGGACAACGGCTCCAGTAAAGTAAGGTACAATTGCTCTCAACAAGTGAGCCTTTAGGGACTATGACTCTTATGATGTAAGGGACAAATTTCCCTCATAAAGTTAGCCTTTAGGAACAACGGATCTCATCATCCAAGTGACTATTGCTCTTACCAAGTGTGCAAGCATTAGGGACAATGGTTATCATTAAGTAAAGGGCAATTTCTCTCATCAAGTGAGCAAGCGTTTTGGGAAAACGGCTCCCATAAAGTAAGGTACAATTGCTCTCAACAAGTGAGCCTTATCATATATCAGGGAAAAAAAAAGAATTCTCTCCCCTAAGGAGAAATCCGGCCGCCACCCTATAACCTTTTCCGGCCAAATTCTAGTGCCAATCATCCTCTCTATCCTTCTTTTAGGGTATGCAATACGATTTGGTGGTTAGATATTCATATTAGGGTGGTTGGATTCGATTATTCTTATTTCTTTAAGGGATTTCTCTCTTTTCTGGTTGTAACCCTAATCTAAATGTTAATACTTAAGAGTTCCATTATATTTGACCATTGTTCAATTATTGATCATTGGTTGTTTTAGTGGTGTCGATTGCTGCCTTAGGGTTTCGAATTCTGGTGCTAATATATTTTATCAACCCGACTTTAGGGTTTTGGAGTCAATCATTGATTGGGATTCTATGGTGGTTCAATTCTTTTTATAAGGTCGATCTCATGTTTATCTCTCCTCATGAGACTTATTGCTTATTGTTTGAGGCTTGGTTGTCTAGTTTGATCTGCTTTTAATGATTAAAAAACCAATTTGGTTTTTACATTCTTTGGGTTATGGCGCTTCATGGCTAAACGAAACCCTAATTTTTTAGGGTTTTTGTTTATTGTTTCTACTGGAAGTATACTCTTATTAGGGTATTGATTAATGGCTGGTACCTTGTTTCGGGTTTGTATGTTCTTCTTGTGATGGCTGTTAATATGTATGTGGGTTTGGGAGAGATGTTATGTCTAATGATTCTGAATTGATCAGTTTTGCACAATGTTTGGTTGACATACTTGATGGTTCAGAACTGATCATTTATTGGATTGATGTTCTGT
This sequence comes from Artemisia argyi, assembly GCA_030686995.1. Taxonomy (NCBI): domain Eukaryota; kingdom Viridiplantae; phylum Streptophyta; class Magnoliopsida; order Asterales; family Asteraceae; genus Artemisia; species Artemisia argyi. The sequence continues at coordinate 34,825,561 of CM060699.1, read as the reverse complement.
TAGGGTTTCAAAATCCTATTGCTTGTCTATGGCGGATTCTTATTTATTTGCTTTACACGTCAATTGGCTGAGTATGGTATACGAATCTAAGCCATAGTGATTTTATTTGAGCTACATCCGTATGATTGCATGGCATGATAGTTAAGGAGCTGTTGATGATTATATTGTTTCCCTCCTAGTGCTAGGTGTATTCGGTGCTGCTCATGTTCGTCTTGAATGCTTGGTTGTGTTCAGGTGCTTGTTAGGGTTTGATAAACCCTTTCGTTTGTCTATGGCAGGTTGTGTTTACTACGGTTTGAATTCGGATCTTAGTTGCATATGCAACATATGGTATACAGATCGTGTCATAGTGTTTTTATAACTCCATGAATTCGATTGTTATGGATTGCATTCTTATTACGTTATTAGTTTATGTATCACGCATAATACTAATAGAAGTCGCAATTGAATCTGTTTTGGAGTTGATTTTCTGAATTGCTACATTGGCTTGGTGGATTTTTGGGTAAAAGGGTTAATTCACCCTGGCAAAATTCATTACACCAAAAAGCGTTCAAGTACAAAGGATGAGGGTGATATCCCTCACCTCAGTCCCTTAGGACACTTACAGACTCGACTATAAGAATGACAACCATTCCTATAACTTACAATAAAGTGAACCTACCAATAATGACAAAAATTTATAAAAAATTACAATACTACTCAAGAAAAGCACTTGAGCCTTCAATATCACTATGGCGGCCATATCAATCTGTTTGTTGTGGCAATGAACACCACAAACAAAACCAACACAAGCCCTATCCACCAATACTGAACATGCACATATATCATTACGAACCAACTTGTGAATACAATGGACTTGTACGTACAATAGGGGAAAACCCTAACATCCAATACTGATCATAGGCGTTATTTGATAAGAACCCAATAAGCCTCAACATCCAAAATGACCAGTAGAAATCCGAGTAGTGATTTTTGAACAAGAACCAACTAAACTTGACTTACATGCAGCACCTGCAAATAACACGTCATGATCACCCTTCAAAACAGCCAATAATCATCAATAACACCATGAATAGGGCCACCATGAACGAAAAGATCAAATGTGCAACAAAAAGATCAGGCCCTATAAACAGCATGAACACGTGTACGATCCTGTCACAAACAATCGATCCTTAGAATTTTTGAATAAGAACTCTAAAAAAGTTAACTTCCAAGATAAATCAGCAGCAAAACACTGCATACACATCGCAAAGAACTTAATAATCTCCCAAACCCACGTTCCAAAACAAATGCAGCCACACCACGACCCATAGTCGACTTCCAGGCACAAAAACCATAATCCCAGATCTAACATCACTTACAACCTCAACAGATAAAGAAAATACAAAACCCTAAAAGGGTTTCGTACATCATTAAGCACATCAATCCCAAAAACGTACCATGTTAACTATAATCGATCTAAGAAAACCGACTGGATTCAAAACATGAACATGCTACGTTCACCACCCACGAAGATCGACGAACAATAATCACATTAAATCTGTACGATCGAGCCAGAACCATGAAACCCTAAAACCGATTTAAAAAAGAAAATCGTGTAGGGTTAAAAACCACGAACGATTATCCATAAAAGTGTAGAAATCGTTTAGGGTTAATAAGGAATCAATAAACCTAACCCCTAATAAAAGATCGATTAATAACCGGCTCAATTAAGAACGATTAGGGATTAGATTGCACAAAAAAGAGAGGCGGTTAAAGATCTTGGTAAAAAAACCCTAAGTTTCTCTCTCTCCAAAGAAGAAATCCGGCCGCCATCTGCTATGCTTTTTCCGATCATAAATCATCTCCCATGCTACGTCCTCTCTACCTTTTAATCTCTCTAGGTTCTTGGGTATGCAATACGTGTTTTGGGGATGTGTTTTATCTTGGATGGCGGCTGGTTATCATGTTTATTCAATTGGATTTCTTCTTTTTCAATATCTATTCCTTCTTGGCGCTTTCGAAAACCCTAACTAATCTGTTTTTAATTCATTCGTTTCTACATTAGTCGATCATCTTTTGGTCGGTTGTGTTGATTCGAATACTGTTCTTAGGGTTTCGGATTTGGTTCTTTGTTGATGTATTATTAAACAGCCATTAGGGTTTCCTATATCGATCGATCTAATCAATGGATTATATTAGTCGATTTCATGTCACAACCCTACACGGTTCTTATTCCTAATTTATTAGGGTTTCGTGTCACAACCCTAAACGATTTCCTGTAATCGTTTGTAGGGATTATATTTGTTATTTTTCTGGTCGATCGTACGGTTGTTCATGGTCTATATCTTTGACTTACGATCTGGTGGTTTTCTGGGATTGACATGGTTCGCATGATTATTGTTTCTGGCCGATCCAGTGGGTTATTATGTTCTATTCGTTCATGCCTATGAAACCCTATTCTAGGGTTTCGATTTTCTTAATGGTTTATGATGATGTATCTGGTCGTTACTATGGTGGTTAACCTGTATTGGGGTTGGTCGATGATGATATACATCTGGTTATAACATGGCTCTACATGTGTATGTGGGTTTGGTGGAGAGATGGTTGTGTTTAGCGCGTTGTTGGTTATTAGGGTTGTGTAAACCCTTGGATACAATACAAGACCTGCTGAGCATTCTATACATTCGGTCTTGTTTATGTTGTTGCTGGTTGTCATGCTTTAGGAGCCATGTTCATCGTTCAAAGTCATGTTGCCACTCTTATTTCAGATTGCCTTTGATTGATGCTACTGGTTTCTATGGAAGTAGGGGTTGCTACGAATACAATTCACCCCTTGTGTTTGTTACTTCACCCTTGTTTATTGCATATATGTGAGACTGCTGCTGTGGCTGCTGTTGATCGTTATTGCTTAGAGTTCTTATGGTCTTTGATTCTTAACATGTTTCATCCTTCAAAGACAAGCTTGTCATTTATATTTTTGGTCTGCTGATCGATGATGCTAGATGTTATGGTGGTCATGTTTATTATTGGTGTTTGCATATGAATTGTTCCTTGTTTTCTTCATGTGACTCATTCGTATTTGTTGGAAGATTGGTTCAAGTTCATATATGCCGGAAGGTTGGGTCGATTAGACCATGTTTATGCTTCAAGTTCGATTTGCTACGGAAGACACTCTTATTAGGTTATTAGATTATGCTTGTGCATAATACTAATAGAAGACGCAATTGGTTGAAGCTGGAAGTTTGCATGTTTAAGATCTGGATCGCTAAGATGACTATGTAGACTTTAATGTTTATTTGAGTTGTGATGTATTGTATTTTTATTGCTAGTCATGGTTAGTTGTATTTAGATCTGTTAGTTATAAGAATGGCATGTCATTCTTATATAGTGGTTGTGGTAGTGTCCTTAGGGACTTCGATGAGAGACTCACTCTCATCCATTGTACTTAAACGTTTTCTTTTAATGTATTTTACCGGGTGCAGGATTACTCCCCTTTACCCAAAAAAAAGAGAGGCGGTTTAACAAACCCTAAAAAACGATTTACCAAACAGAAAAGGGTCTTTAAACGCCAAGAAAAGGAGATAACCGATCGGATATATCAGTGAAAGCATTACCAGCCACCCTCAAACGAATATCCACAACCTAATTGTATTGCATACCCTTCAAGAGAGTAGAGAGGATGAATTAGGTGGAGAAAATGGCCGGAAAAGGGTAGGAGGGTGGCGGCCAGAAATCTCCACTAGGGAGAGTTCGATTTAGGGTTTTTTTTTTATTAGAGCAATTATTCTTGGATGGATTCATGCATGGTTCACTTTATTCTTGGATGTTAATCTTCTTTACAACCGGGTTGATGGATTGCAGCTGTTTATGGAAGATTACAAGTTCAAGAGGCCATATGCTGGAAGTAGGGTCGCTTATACCCTTGTTTATGTTTTCAAATTTGATTTGCTAGGTATTGCACTCTTATTAGGCTATTAGATTATTCTTCGTGCATAATACTAATAGAAGTTGCAAATGGATTTGATTGGGTAAGTTGGAGGATTCATCATGGAAGTATGGACTGCTTTAGTGATTTGAAGGCTCAAGTACATTCCTTGAGTAGTATTGTAATGTTTTATTTACTTTTGTCATTATAGGTACGTTCATTTTGTAAGTTATAAGAATGGTGTGTCATTCTTATATGAGTCTGTAAGTGTCCTAAGGGACTGAGGTGAGGGATGTCACCCTCACCCATTGTACTTCAATGTTTTTCTGGTTAATGTATTTTACCGGGGTACAGGATTATTCCCCTTTACCCAAAAAAAAAACAATTGAGTCTTTAGAGACAACGGCTATTATCATGTAAGGGACAAATGTCCCTCTTAAATTTAGCCTTTAGGGACAACGGATCTCATCATGCAAGTGACAATTTCTCTTATCATGTGTGCAAGCATTAGGGAGAACAACTATCAGCATGTAAGGGCAATTGCACTCATCAAGTGAGCAAGCGTTTAGGGACAACGGCTCCCATAAAGTAACGTACAATTGCTCTCAACAAGTGAGCCTTTAGGGACAACGGCTCTTATCATGTAAGGGACAAATTGCGCTCATAAAGTTAGCCTTTAGGGACAACGGATCTCATCATGTAAGTGACAATTGCTCTTATTAAGTGTGCAAGCATTAGGGACAATGACTATCATCATGTAAAGGGCAATTGCTCTCATTAAGTGAGCATGCATTTAGGGACAACAACTCCCATAAAATTAGGTACAATTGCTATCAACAAGTGAGCCTTTAGGGACAACAGCTCTTATCATGTAAGGGCCAAATTGCCCTCATAAAGTTAGCCTTTACGGACAACAGATCTCATCACGCAAGTGACAATTGCTCTTATCAAGTGTGTAAGCATTAGGGACAACGACTATCATCATGTAAAGGGAAATTGCACTCATCAAGTGAGCAAGCGTTTAGGGACAACGGCTCCCAAAAAGTAAGGTACAATTGCTCTCAACAAGTGAGCCTTTAGGGATTACGGATCTCATCATGCAATTGAGTATTGCTCTTATCAAGTGTGCAAGTATTGGGCACAACGGCTATCATCATGTAAAGGCAAATTTGCACTCATCAAGTGAGCAAGCGTTTAGGGACAACGGCTGCCATAATGTCAGGTACAATTGCTCTCAACAAGTGAGCCTTTAGGGACAACGGCTCTTATCATGTAAGGGACAAATTGCCCTTATAAAGTTCGTCTTTAGGGACAACGGATCTCATCATGCAAGTGACTATTGCTCTTATAAAGTGTGCAAGCTTTAGGGACAACGACTATCATTATGTAAAGGGAAATTTCAATCATCAAGTGAGCAACCGTTTAGGGATAACGGCTCCCATAAAGAAAGGTACAGTTGCTCTTAACAAGTGAGCCTTTAGGGTCAACGGATCTTATCATTTAAGGGAAAAATTGCCCTCATAAAGTTAGCCTTTAGGGACAACGGATCTAATCATGTTAGTGACAATTGCTCTTATCAAGTACGCAAGGATTAGGGACAACGGTTATCATCATATAAATGGCAATTGCACTCATCAAGTGAGCAAGCGTTTAGGGACTACGGCACCCATAACTTAAGGTACATTTGCTCTCAACAAGTGAGCCTTTAGGGACAATGGCTCTTATCATTTAAGGGACAAATTGCCCTCATAAAGTTAGCCTTTAGGAACAGCGGATCGCATCGTGTAAGTGACAATTGCTCTTATCAAGTATGCAAGCATTAGGGACGATGGCTATCATCATGTAAAGGGCAATTGCTCTCATCAAGTGAAGAAGCGTTTAGGAACAACGGCTCCAATAATGTAAGGTACAATTGCTCTAAACAAGTGAGCCTTTTGGCACAACGGCTCTTATCATGAAAGGGACAAATTGCCCTCATAAAGATAGTCTTAAGGGACAACGGATCTCATCATGCATGTGACAATTGCTCTTATCAAGTGTGCAAGCATTAGGGACAACAACTATCATCGTGTAAAGGGAAATTTTACTCATCAAGTGAGCAAGCGTTTAGGGACCACGACTGCCAAAAAGAAAGGTACAGTTGCTCTCAACAAGTGAGCCTTTAGGGACAACAGCTCTTATCATGTAAAGGCCAAATTGCCCTCATAAAGTTAGCCTTTAGGGACAACAGATCTCATCACGCAAGTGACAATTGCTCTTATCAAGTATGCAAGCATTAAGGACAATGGCTATTGTCATGTAAATGGCAATTGCTCTCATCAAGTGAGCAAGCGTTTAGGGACAACGGCTCCCATAAAATAAGGTAAAATTGCTCTCAACAGGTGACCCTTTAGGAACAACGGTTCTTATGATTTAAGGGACAAATTTCCCTCATAAAGTTAACTTGGGACAACGGATCTCATCATGTAAGTGACAATTGCTCTTATCAAGTGTGCAAGCATTATGGACAACGACTATCATCATGTAAAGGGAGATTTCACTCATCAAGAGAGCAAGTGTTTAGGGACAATGACTCCCATAAAGAAAGGTACAGTTCTCTCAACAAGTGAGCATTTAGGGATAACGGCTCTTATCATTTAAGGGACAAATTACCCTCATAAAGTTAGCCTTTAGGTACAACGGATCTCATCATGTAAGTGACAATTGCTCTTATCAAGTATGCAAGCATTAAGGACAATGGCTATCATCATGTAAATGGCAATTGCTCTCATCAAGTGAGCAAGCGTTTAGGGACAACGGCTCCCATAACGTAAGGTAAAATTGCTCTCAACAAGTGAGCCTTTAGGGACAACTGCTCTTATCATTTAAGGGACAAATTGCCCTCATAAAGTTAGCTAGGGACAACGGATCTCATAATGTAAGTGACAATTGCTCTTATCAAGTGTGCAAGCATTAGGCACAACGACTATCATCATGTAAAGGGAAATTTCACTCATCAAGTGAGCAAGCGTTTAGGGACAACGACTCCCATAAAGAAAGGTACAGTTCTCTCAACATATGAGCCTTTAGGGACAACGACTCTTATCATTTAAGGGACAAATTGCCCTCATAAAGTTAGCTAGGGACAACGGATCTCATTATGTAAGTGACCATTGCTCTTATCAAGTGAGCAAGCGTTTAGGGACAACGGCTCCAGTAAAGTAAGGTACAATTCCTCTCAACAAGTGAGCCTTTAGGGACTACGACTCTTATGATGTAAGGGACAAATTGCCCTCATAAAGTTAGCGTTTAGGAACAACGGATCTCATCATCCAAGTGACTATTGCTCTTACCAAGTGTGCAAGCATTAGGGACAATGGTTATCATTATGTAAAGGGCAATTGCTCTCATCAAGTGAACAAGCGTTTAGGGAAAACGGCTCTTATAAAGTAAGGTACAATTGCTCTCAACAAGTGAGCCTTATCATATATCAGGGAAAAAAAAAGAATTCTCTCCCCTATGGAGAAATTCGACCGCCACCCTATAACCTTTTCCGGCCAAATTCTAGTGCCAATCATCCTCTCTATCCTTCTTTTAAGGTATGCAATACGATTTGGTGGTTAGATATTCCTATTAGGGTGGTTGGATTCGATTATTCTTATATCTTTAAGGGATTTCTCTCTTTTCTGGTTGTAACCCTAATCTAAACGTTAATACTTAAGAGTTCCATTATATTTGACCATTGTTCAATTATTGATCATTGGTTGTTTTAGTGGTGTCGATTGCTGCCTTAGGGTTTCGAATTCTGGTGCTAATATCTTTTATCTACCCGACTTTAGGGTTTTGGAGTCGATCATTGATTGGGATTCTATGGTGGTTCAATTCTTTTTATAAGGTCAATCTCTTGTTTATCTCTCCTCATGAGACTGATTGCTTATTGTTTGAGGCTTGGTTGTCTGGTTTGATCTGCTTTTAATGATTAAAAGACCAATTTGGTTTTTACATTCTTTGGGTTATGGCGCTTCATGGCTAAACGAAACCCTAATTTTTTAGGGTTTTTGTTTATTGTTTCTACTAGAAGTATACTCTTATTAGGGTATTGATTAATGGCTGGTACCTTGTTTCGGGTTTGTATGTTCTTCTTGTGATGGCTGTTAATATGTATGTGGGTTTGGGAGAGATGTTATGTCTAATGATTCTGAATTGATCAGTTTTGCACAATGTTTGGTTGACATACTTGATGGTTCAGAACTGATCATTTATTGGATTGATGTTCTGTTAGGGTTTCAAAATCCTATTGCTTGTCTATGGCGGATTCTTATTTATTTGATTTACACGTCAATTGGCTGAGTATGGTATACGAATCTAAGCCATAGTGATTTTATTTGAGCTACATCCGTATGATTGCATGGCATGGTGGTTAAGGAGCTTTTGATGATTATATTGTTTCCCTCCTAGTGCTAGGTGTATTCGGTGCTGCTCATGTTCGTCTTGAATGCTTGGTTGTGTTCAGGTGCTTGTTAGGGTTTGATAAACCCTTTCGTTTGTCTATGGCAGGTTGTGTTTACTATGGTTTGAATTCGGATCTTAGTTGCATATGCAACATATGGTATACAGATCGTGTCATAGTGTTTTTATAACTTCATGAATTCGATTGTTATGGATTGCAATCTTATTACGTTATTAGTTTATGTATCATGCATAATACTAATAGAAGTCGCAATTGAATCTGTTTTGGAGTTGATTTTCTGAATTGCTACATTGGCTTGGTGGATTCATGCATGGTTTACTTTATTCTTGGATGTTAATCTTCTTTACAACCGGGTTGATGGATTGCATCTGTTTATGGAAGATTACAAGTTCAAGAGGCCATATGCTGGAAGTAGGGTCGCCTATACCCTTGTTTATGTTTCCAAATTTGATTTGCTAGGTATTGCACTCTTATTAGGTTATTAGATTATGCTTCGTGCATAATAATAATAGAAGTAGCAAATGGATTTGATTGGGTAAGTTGGAGGATTCATCATGGAAGTATGGACTGCTTTAGTGATTTGAAGGCTCAAGTACATTCCTTGAGTAGTATTGTAATGTTTTATTTACTTTTGTCATTATAGGTACGTTCATCTTGTAAGTTATAAGAATGGTGTGTCATTCTTATATGAGTCTGTAAGTGTCCTAAGGGACTGAGGTGAGGGATGTCACCCTCACCCATTGTACTTCAATGTTTTTCTGGTTAATGTATTTTACCGGGGTACAGGATTATTACCCTTTACCCAAAAAAAATAAATAAATAAAAAAAAATAAAAAAAAAAAAAAAAAAAAAAAAAGTGAGCCTTTAGAGACAATAGCTATTATCATGTAAGGGACAAATTTCCCTCTTAAATTTAGCCTTTTGGGACAACGGATCTCATCATGCAAGTGACAATTGCTCGTATCATTTGTGCAAGCATTACGGAGAACAACTATCATCATGTAAGGGCAATTTCACTCATCAAGTGACCAAGCGTTTAGGGACAACGGCTCCCATAAAGTAAGGTACAATTGCTCTCAACAAGTGAGCCTTTAGGGACAACGGCTCTTATCATGTAAGGGGCAAATTGCGCTCATAAAGTTAGCCTTTAGGGACAACGGATCTCATCATGTAAGTGAGAATTGCTCTTATTAAGTGTGCAAGCATTAGGGACAACGACTATCATCATGTAAATGGTAATTGCTCTCATCAAGTGAGCATGCATTTAGGGATAACCGCTCCCATAAAGTTAGGTACAATCGCTCTCAACATGTGAGCCTTTAGGGACAACAGCTCTTATCATGTAAGGGCCAAATTGCCCTCATAAAGTTAGCCTTTAGGGACACCAGATCTCATCACGCAAGTGATAATTGCTCTTATCAAGTGTGCAAGCATTAGGGACAACGACTATCATCATGTAAAGGGAAATTGCACACATCAAGTGAGCAAGCATTTAGGGACAACGGCTCCCAAAAAGTAAGGTACAATTACTCTCAACAAGTGAGCCTTCAGGGACTACGTCTCTTATGATGTAAGGGACAAATTGCCCTCATACAGTTAGCCTTTAGGAACAACGGATCTCATCATGTAAGTGACAATTGCTCTTATCAAGTATGCAAGCATTTGGGACGACGGCTATCATCATGTAAAGGGCAGTTGCTCTCATCAAGTGAGGAAGCATTTAGGGACAACGGCTCCTGTAAAGTAAGGTACAATTGCTCTCAACAAGTTAGCCTTTAGGAACAACGGCTCTTATCATGTAAGGGTCAAATTGCCCTTATAAAGTTAGTCTTAAGGGACAACGGATCTCATCATGCAAGTGACTATTGCTCTTATCAAGTGTGCAAGATTTAGGGACAACGACTATCATTATGTAAAGGGAAATTTCAATCATCAAGTGAGCAACCGTTTAGGGATAACGGCTCCCATAAAGAAAGGTACAGTTGCTCTTAACAAGTGAGCCTTTAGGGTCAACGGATCTTATCATTTAAGGTAAAAATTACCCTCATAAAGTTAGCCTTTAGGGACAACGGATCTCATCGTGTTAGTGACAATTGCTCTTATCAAGTGTGACAAACGGTAAATTTTCAACCTATACTTTAATAATAAATGTTAATTTATTATTACATAACTATTTTATTAAGCATTCATGAGCTTGCATAACTATTTCGGGATAACAGACCCGCACACTGTAGCTTACAGTAACTCACCTCACTGATTATTTTATTAAAAACATATGATTTATGCATATCCTAACTACTATTGAATATTAACAAGAGGTTATCTCGCACTAAACGCCACACGCATACCGACACAACCTTAGTAATGGCATGAATCCAATAATTTCATCCGGAATGAACAACTCATGTTTTTATAATATTACTTTAAAAACGTTCCCGTCAATAATATTTTAACACTCCCGCTAACCTTGAAAACTCGAAGTTCACCAGAGCTCAACGGGACACGGGGTACACTTAATACCCCAAGAATATCAACAACAAATCCTATCCACTACCTTCTCTACTACCAACCCCACACACATTTATTTACAAAAGTATTTACAAAATTCAAAAATAAGTAAATAAATAACTTTTACTTTAAAACAAAAACAAAAAAATAATAATAAAAGGAGTAAACTACAAATCGTCCTTGTGTTTATCCCCACCCAAAACCAACTCTCACCTTCTTCTCTCTTTTAAAGAAAAGATAAAAACACAACAGATGGCCTGCTTCTCTCTCTCACTACCAAAAATGGTTTTCGATACAACCAAGGTAGCAAGAAAACAAATCATCCACAAGAGATTAAAAACCAGATCCGAAACAAGTGTGTTTGATACCACATAATGGTGGTCACACCCCATGGAACCAAGCGTTACAGTCGGTAGGAAGGGGGGGGGGGACGATTACCCCTTTTGACTAACAAGCTCTTTGTACCAAGGATGAAAGGCATAAAACCCACCCATGTTTTGTTTTTAAAACCCACTCGGTTCACAGGTATTCCACACACACTCAAAGAAACTACCAAGGTGAAAATACAAGTTGGGTGCTAGAAGAGATCGAGTTCAAGAGTCATAGTGGTGTGTGGATTGCTTGCTGGATCGGAGTTGGGGTCTTTAATTCGCGTTCTTCTTTATAGCTCACTCAAATTTGTTGTAAGAACCCTAATCTAAATCCTTTCCTTTTCATTCATTTGAATAAATAATATGTGGTGTTACATGTCATGTTTTCTAAATCTACTGTTATGAAAACTTGCGTATCATTTTTTTCATTGTTGATCAAATTTCATAACCTGCGTATAAGCCTGTTGTCGTTGTTAATCTTGTGTGGTAAATCGAAACAGTATTGAGTTAATTAAGAAACTAAAACGGGAACAATATTGGCTTTTGATTTGAAAGTGTTACTTTGTTGGCTTATTTCTTTCCTGCTATTGTTGTACTCGACTGAGGTTGAACCCACATCGTAAAGGTGTTGTTTTACTCGTTTTGTGCGTTCGGTACCGTCACAAACCCGGGAGAGTGTGGTTGGAATTAAGCTTCACTCGAGTCGGGTTGTACCCGATGGTCGATGAGTGAAGTTTGGTTTGTGTTTGGTTTAGTGTTGAGGTCGAGCCCCAACAGTCTCGACAGTGTTACATACTTTCTGGTTGGTCTCTTTTCTTTTGCTTACTATGACAAAAATAAAACACAAGCCACTTATAAATAAAATGGGTAAGCAAACATGGTCTAAAACTAGTTTTGCCGAAGTAAAAACTTTAGTAACTTTCGGCAATGAGATTAACAAAACACATGTTTCACTGTTAAATTTTACAAGTATTTGTCTTGGGCCAAGGTCCATCGCCAAACCCTTTCTTTTGTCAACAAATTCTTTGTTGGGCCAAGCCCAGCGAGGCCCAATCCACCATGTTTAAGGATGCGTTTGACTTATTACTACACTTCGGCTTAATCACGACTTAGTTCGACTTATTACGGCTTAAACAACACAACTCAATACATATCACTCGACCACGAGTTCGCGACCTAATTTATACCGAGCTTATAAAACTTATTATAAGCCAAACTATATACGAATACATTTAAACTTATGAAACTTAGACTAAAACAAAACCTTAAGTGCTAAACTTGCTAATAATACTTAGAGTGCATAACTAAATGTATTTATTATACTTCAACTTATAAAGGCTTATTTGAGTCTATAAGTAATATACTACGGCTTATTATTTTCGAGTCACACACGACTTTTATAAAACTCCTACACACTCCTAACAACTCTAACACACGGACAATAAACATTTTAAACAAATACACATTTTTGTTAGTATATTGTTACTAGTTTATTTTAAATATAAATACTTAAAATAAAACCATCACTTAATTATTTTATTTTATTTTCATATATAAATACACTAAGTTAAATACGTATATAAATAATGTTAAAGTCATTATTTACCGCCAACGTCTAACAACCATTGAAATTATCTTCCCGTACTTCGCCTTTCGGTCATCGTTTATTCATCCTTAATATTTTTATTGTTATTTATATACACTTCCAAGAGCCAATACACCTAAACATTTCGTAAACTATTTTCAAACTTAAATGCTGCCACACAAGCAACGATAACACAACACTTTAAAACTTTGAATTTATTTTAACTTCGTTGAGTTTTCAACTTAAACTATGAACTAAATCATGCCATACTAAACTAGGTCGCCTGTTGGTGCTGAACACTACCTGATTTATTTGCACTATCATACTGCTGAACTACTGAGGTGAGTTTATAGCCCCACTCTTTTATAAATGTTTTTATTGGGGTGAGAAACATGCAAAACTATTTTATGGACCAAACACTATTATTTATGCTATTACGTGGATTAGCCTAAGCCCTGTTATGTCCCGATTATGCCCACCTCATGAACCGTTAATTCCTGCTGGGAAGCGCGAATGTTATAAATAGATCTATTGGGGGTAACTCCCCCGTTCGGTTTGACCGGATAGGCAAACACAAACGTATACCATGTCGAAATACAAGTGTCTGGGATAAACACTTGCCGGGCCCAATTTACGATTACATACTCTTTGAGTATGCACACTGTTATAGCTTCGGTTGCATGAACTTAGTGCTAACGTAATAGACTATTTTTGTATGACATTATATGCGTTGTAATGCTCATATGCAAAACTCTTGGTCCAAACTATTGATCTTATGACTCTAAACCTATAGACTCACCAGCTTTTTGCTGACTAAAGCATGTTTTTCTCAGGTGTTTGAGATGTTTTATATTTGGCAAGGCATGGCAAGGCAATGGTCGTAACTTTTCCCCGAAGTGTTTTCACACATAGACTTTGACTTGTTTTATTAGGACCACTAGATTTGGGCTTATTTATTAATCTTAAAAACGTTGTTGTAAACTCGACTTTATTAAACTTAATGTACTTGACGGAATATGTATTCCGTTCTTTATTTCCTTATGTTGTGATTCCAATTTAGTAGCACCCCAGTGACATGTATGCTTCCGCTGGACCCGATTTTGGGGTGTTACAGATTGGTATCAGAGCCAAGGTTATAGAGAACTAGGTACATATAAACCCTAAACTATAACCGCTTTTTACAAAAACAAGTCCCTATGACCGCCATTTGCCTGCCTGCCTTGCTTGTCACTTTACTTACTGAGTACTTGTCTTAACTATATGTTATGCCTTGATATTATATATATACGCATATATATACATATACTATAAGTATTTCTATATATACTTACACACTTATACCGTACTTGTCACAGACTATGCCTTCCTCTGACAACATTAAGTACACCATACCCACTCACACTTCTCCATCACCCTTGATCGCACCAAGTCCCATTACTGATCATGCCATACATTCCACCCAGATTCCTACAACCAGGCGCCGGGCCTCTTACACGAGGGTCTGAGGGCGTCGCCTCCAGTCACCATCCGTTTTCTCACCTGTACCCCGTAGGAGGACCCGAGCTGCTTATGAGGGTGCCTCTACTCTACCTCACTCACCCATTCCATCCCCTGACCGTACACCACTTCGACAAAGGCTCAGGAGAGCCGATGACTCCTACTCTGCAGAAGAGGAGACTGAGCCTGAGGAGGATCCCAAGGAAGAACCGAAGGAAGAGGTACCGAGCACTTTTGAGGCAGGTGAAAGCTCGAGGGATGCACAGATTCAGGGAGTGGATACGGATGTTGATGTACCTTTAGGTTTGGGTCAGAGAGCTGCCATGCTCCGTGCCAGGGAGGAGGGTTTGGATGTTGTCCCTGCTACATTTGAGATTGGGCAGAGCTCTAGGGGAGCTCATCAGGAGGAGACTGATGGGGAGATATGGAGGGACATTGAGTGCGTGATCAGTACCGCACCTCGTGTTGCGAGTCCCGAGTGCACACCTTCTTCTCCATCTTTTGTGCCACCTTCCCCATCTCCACCATCATTTTACTTGCCATCTCCATCTCTACCACCTTCCCCACTTCCGGTTTCCTCATCACCTGAGGAGGGGGAGGTGACTGGTACTGAGCAGATTCTCATTCAGTTAGGGGCACATGCTACCCTGCTAGATGTTCACACAAATCAGCTGGAGAGATTTGGGAGAGTTGATGAGCGGACAGATAGGATGGACAGAGAGCTTACAGATGTGCGTCGCCAGGTGATGGATATTGGGAGAGATCAGGATAGAGCTTGGGATGCGGAGTGGACCGCTTGGCATAGGATGCATGAGATGGAGTCAGTGATTGCTGGGGTGACGAGGGCGGAGCAAGAGGACCGTTGGGAGGTCCTAGCGTCCAGGAGACGTATTGCTCAGTTGGAGTCCACTGTGGGACGATTAGGGTTTGCTGTGGAGCGATTGACAGGAGAGATGGAGCGATTACGCCTCGAGCGTACTCGAGACTAGTGTTATTGTACTAGATGATGATAGCTTAGTGTTGTTGTACTTTTCTTTCGTTCGAACCACGTATTTCCATTATGTATCCGAAAACTTGTACTTTCCTTCGATGCACCATGAGCTTGTAATTTTGCGAACACATATTGATCTTAATCTATAACAAGCTTGGTTATTTATTCTATTGTGCCATTCATTCTTTGAATAATCTTATTCATGTACTCAACCTGTGGTAGCTATATTCTTGTGTGACAACAAACTCTCCATGTGAAATCTCATTTATCTCTATCTTTGGTTGTGTTATGGCAAAATGCCTCCCAGAAAGAAGTCAAACAGAACCACACGAGCCAATCCAGGCCCAGCTAGGGCTACAGCCACTGTTCCACCTACTGCTAACCAAGCGATGCTAGACCAACTGGTGGGCGAGAGAGTAGCTGCAGCTTTAGCCGCAGCCAATGCTAACACCTCAACCACCGATGTTGGCACTTCAAGGCCAAATCACGGTAATGGTCGAGGCTGCAACTATCAAGATTTTCGCAAGATTATGACTGGGGGTTTCGGAGGATCAGAAGGAGCGGTGGTATTGGTCAGATGGATTGAGAAGTTGGAAACTGTGTTTAGGATAAGTAGTTGTGCGAATGAGGATAGGGTGAAGTATGCATCCTTTACCTTCACAGATGCTGCTTTGACCTGGTGGAATAACTACCTGAAGTCTGCCGGGTATGACAACGCTTACTCAATGCCATGGGAGAACTTTAAGGAAATGGTGCTTAAGAAGTACTGCCCTCGCAATGAGGTCATGAAGCTGGAGGTTGAATTTTGGAACCTCAAAGTTCAAGGTACCAACATGACTGCTTACAACCAGCGTTTTCAGGAACTAGCTTTGTTGTGTCCTGAAATGGTCCCGACTGAGACTCGTTTACTAGAGAGGTACATCAGAGGATGGCCCCAGTCCATCAAGGGTAATGTTACTACATCCAAAGCTGCTAATCTCCATGAAGCAATGGAAGTGGCCAACCAGTTAATGGATCAAATTGTGGAGGATACACCAAATGAGGTGACTGATAACAAAAGGAAATGGGATGACCATTCTAGCAACCACAACAATTCCAACACCACTTCCTCGAACAAGAAACAAAAAGGGGCCAAAGTGTATGCAGCAGGAACCACCGAGAAGAAAGCTTATGCTGGGAAGCATCCACTGTGCAACCGTTGTAAACTTCATCACAGCGGACCGTGCACAGTGAAGTGCAACAACTGTCAGAAGGTTGGGCATATGACTAGAGATTGTAGGTCGAGGAACCTTGCTACTGTACAGACAACACCCGGACAGAACCCGAAAGCTAATGTGACTTGTTTCGGATGTGGAAAGAAAGGGCACTACAAGAATGAATGCCGTAAACAGAAGAACCAGGGTGCTGGGGGATAATCAAGCCAACAATGGGTACAAGGGAAATCAGAAAATTGGTGGGAATCAGGTCTACCAAGTGAAAGAAGAAGGCGCCCGCGGAAGGATCTATGCTGTGGGCAGGGTGGAAGCCCAGGAGGACCCAAACGTCGTGACGGGTACGTTTCTTCTAAATAACCGCTATGCATCCATATTGTTTGATACTGGGGCAGATAGGAGTTTTGTTTCAACTGCATTTAGCACACTACTAAATATAGCCCCGACTGCCTTAGGCAATGTATACGATGTGGAACTAGCTAATGGGAACATAGAAAGGGTAGATACCATCATAAGGGGTTGCACCTTAAACCTACTAAACCATCCTTTCAACATCGACCTTATGCCAGTAGAATTGGGTAGTTTCGATGTCATTATTGGCATGGACTGGTTGTCGAAATACCGTGCCGCCATTATTTGTGACGAGAAAATCGTTCGACTGCCTTACGGAGACGAAGTCCTGATTGTTGAGGGCGACCGAAGAGATAGGAGAAGCGCATCCCGGTTAAACATAATCTCTTGTACGAAGGTTCAGAAGTACATCGAGAAGGGATGCCATCTTTTCCTAGCACAAGTAAACATGAAGGAAGAAACGGAGTCAGAAGGAAAACGTTTGGAAGATGTACCAATCGTGGGAGACTTCCCGGAGGTCTTCCCCGAAGAACTACCTGGACTCCCGCCAACCCGACAAGTCGAGTTTCAAATCGATTTAGTGCCTGGTGCTGCACCAGTGGCACGAGCACCTTATCGATTAGCTCCGACGGAACTACAAGAACTATCGAACCAATTGTCGGAACTTTCGGAGAAAGGATAAAATATCAGGCCGAGTTCTTCACCTTGGGGAGCTCCGGTCTTGTTTGTCAAAAAGAAGGATGGGTCTTTCAGGATGTGCATCGACTACCGGGAGCTGAACAAACTAACCATCAAAAACCGATACCCACTCCCGAGGATTGATGACCTATTCGACCAACTCCAAGGTTCGTGCGTTTACTCGAAAATCGACTTGAGATCCGGATACCATCAACTCAGAGTTCGGGAAGAAGATATCCCGAAAACAGCATTCAGGACTCGTTACGGCCACTACGAGTTCCAAGTTATGCCATTTGGTTTGACCAACGCACCGGCAGTATTCATGGACCTTATGAATCGGGTGTGCAAACCGTACCTGGACAAGTTCGTGATCGTTTTCATTGACGACATCTTAATTTACTCCAAGAGCGAAGAGGAACACAAGGAACACCTTAAACTAATTCTAGAACTGCTGAAGAAAGAGGAACTGTATGCCAAATTTTCAAAATGTGAGTTTTGGATACCAACGGTTCAATTTCTGGGTCACGTGATTGATAGTCAAGGTATTCACGTGGATCCTGCAAAGATCAAAGCAATAAAGGATTGGGCGACACCCACAACACCCACCGAAATACGCCAATTCTTAGGACTTGCTGGTTACTATAGAAGGTTTATCGAAGGGTTCTCTAAGATAGCGAAGCCTTTAACTAAACTGACTCAGAAGAACGTTAAGTTCGACTGGGGAGATAAAGATGAAGGAGCCTTCCAACTCCTCAAGGATAAGTTGTGCAGTGCACCTATAACTGAAGGCAGTGAAGATTTTGTAGTTTACTGTGATGCCTCACACAAGGGGTTGGGAGCCGTCTTAATGCAACGAGAGAAGGTAATAGCATATGCCTCTCGACAATTGGAAAAACACGAGAAGAATTATACTACACACGACTTGGAATTGGGGTCAGTAGTGTTCGCACTCAGAATCTGGAGACACTACCTCTATGGCACCAAGTGTGTAGTTTACACCGACCACAAGAGCTTACAACATATCCTTGACCAAAAGGAGCTTAACATGAGACAACGTCGATGGTTAGAATTGCTCAGCGACTACGATTGCGAGATTCGATACCATCCAGGCAAGGCAAACGTGGTAGCAGATGCTCTTAGTCGGAAGGAACGACCAAAACCCTTGAGAGTACGATCATTGGGTATGATGATTGTTTCACCCCTTCCATCAAAAATCATTGAGGCTCAGGCCGAGGCACTCAAGGAAGAAAATAGACCCAATGAGAAAATCTACGGTATGCCAGAAAATGAAAATGGTTTCGTGAAGAGATCAGATGGGATGTTGTGTTTCAAGGACAGATGTTGGGTCCCACTCTACGGAGGGATGCGTGACCTCATCATGCACGAATCCCACAAGTCTAAATACTGCATTCACCCAGGAGCCGACAAAATGTACCTCGATCTGAAGAATTATACTGGTGGCCAAACATGAAAGCGGACATTGCCAATTATGTCAATCATTGCTTGACTTGTTCCAAAGTTAAAGCGGAACACCAACGGCCATTAGGTTTACTTGTACAACCAGAGATTCCCGAGTGGAAGTGGGAACGCATAACCATGGACTTCATTACCAAACTACCAAGGACATCTAGCGGTTACGACACCATTTGGGTAATCGTTGATCGTCTGACCAAGTCCGCTCACTTCTTACCGATTAAAGAGAATGACAGCATGGATAAGCTTGCACGGTTATACATAAAAGAGATAGTGGCACGACATGGAGTCCCGATTTCTATCATCTCCGACAGAGATAGCCGTTTCACATCAAACTTTTGGAGATCACTACAGGATGCCTTGGGTAGCAACCTTGATATGAGCACCGCCTACCATCCCCAAACAGATGGTCAAAGTGAAAGGACCATTCAAACCCTGGAAGACATGCTGCGAGCATGTGCGATAGATTTTGGAAACGGTTGGGATAGACATCTGCCACTAGCTGAGTTCTCTTACAATAACAGCTATCACACAAGCATCAAGGCTGCCCCTTACGAGGCACTTTATGGTCGAAAGTGCCGATCACCTATATGCTGGGCTGAAGTCGGTGAAAGTCAACTTACCAGTCCTGAACTAGTGCAAGAAACCACGGAAAAGATCGTGCAAATCAAGAGCCGAATGCAAGCGGCTCGGGACCGTCAGAAAAGCTATGCAGACAAGAGACGAAGGCCACTTGAGTTCCAGGTAGGAGACCGAGTTATGTTGAAGGTTTTGCCATGGAAAGGCGTGATTCGCTTTGGAAAACGTGGGAAACTGAATCCCCGATACATTGGACCTTTCACAATCCTTAACAGAATTGGGCCAGTAGCCTACCGACTTGACCTACCACAAGAGCTTAATTCTGTGCACAACGTGTTCCACGTGAGTAATCTTAAGAAATGTCTCTGAGATGAAACTCTTGCCATTCCTTTAGAGGAAATCCAAATTGATGAGAGACTAAACTTTGTTGAGGAACCTGTTGAAATAATGGACCGAGAAATCAAACGGCTTAAGCAGAGCTGCATTCCTATTGTTAAGGTCCGTTGGAACTCTCGAAGAGGTCCCGAATACACGTGGGAGCGCGAGGACGAGATCAAGCGTAAATACCCACACCTTTTCTCAAACCCGTCGAATAATTCAAAGTGAAAGCCGAGGACGGCTTTCCTTCTAAGGCAGGGAGGATGTGACAAACGGTAAATTTTCAACCTATATTTAATAATAAATGTTAATTTATTATTACATAACTATTTTATCAAGCATTCATGAGCTTGCATAACTATTTCAGGATAACAGACCCGCACACTGTAGCTTACAGTAACTCACCTCATTGATTATTTTATTAAAAACATATGATTTATGCATATCCTAACTACTTTTGAATATTAACGAGAGGTTATCTCGCACTAAACGCCACACGCATACCGACACAACCTTAGTAATGGCATGAATCCAATAATTTCATCCGGAATGAACAACTCATGTTTTTATAATATTACTCTAAAAACGTTCCCGTCAATAATATTTTAACACTCCCGCTAACCTTGAAAACTCGAAGTTCACCAGAGCTCAACGGGACACGGGGTACACTTAATACCCCAAGAATATCAACAACAAATCCTATCCACTACCTTCTCTACTACCAACCCCACACACATTTATTTACAAAAGTATTTACAAAATTCAAAAATAAGTAAATAAATAACTTTTACTTTAAAACAAAAAAAATAATAATAATAATAAAAGGAGTAAACTACAAATCGTCCTTGTGTTTATCCCCACCCAAAACCAACTCTCACCTTCTTCTCTCTTTTAAAGAAAAGATAAAAACACAACAGATGGCCTGCTTCTCTCTCTCACTACCAAAAATGGTTTTCGATACAACCAAGGTAGCAAGAAAACAAATCATCCACAAGAGATTAAAAACCAGATCCGAAACAAGTGTGTTTGATACCACATAGTGGTGGTCACACCCCATGGAGCCAAGCGTTACAGTCGGTAGGAAGGGGGGGGGACGATTACCCCTTTTGACTAACAAGCTCTTTGTACCAAGGATGAAAGGCATAAAACCCACCCATGTTTTGTTTTTAAAACCCACTTGGTTCACAGGTATTCCACACACACTCAAAGAAACTACCAAGGTGAAAATACAAGTTGGGTGCTAGAAGAGATCGAGTTCAAGAGTCATAGTGGTGTGTGGATTGCTTGCTGGATCGGAGTTGGGGTCTTTAATTCGCGTTCTTCTTTATAGCTCACTCAAATTTGTTGTAAGAACCCTAATCTAAATCCTTTCCTTTTCATTCATTTGAATAAATAATATGTGGTGTTACTTGTCATGTTTTCTTAATATACTGTTATGAAAACTTGCGTATCATTTTTTTCGTTGTTGATCAAATTTCATAACCTGCGTATAAGCCTGTTGTCGTTGTTAATCTTGTGTGGTAAATCGAAACAGTATTGAGTTAATTAAGAAACTAAAACGGGAACAATATTGGCTTTTGATTTGGAAGTGTTACTTTGTTGGCTTATTTCTTTCCTGCTATTGTTGTACTAATCGACTGAGGTTGAACCCACATCGTAAAGGTGTTGTTTTACTTGTTTTGTGCGTTCGGTACCGTCACAAACCTGGGAGAGTGTGGTTGGAATTAAGCTTCACTCGAGTCGGGTTGTACCCGATGGTCGATGAGTGAAGTTTGGTTTGTGTTTGGTTTAGTGTTGAGGTCGAGCCCCAACTGTCTCGACAGTGTTACATACTTTCTGGTTGGTCTCTTCTCTTTTGCTTACTATGACAAAAATAAAACACAAGCCACTTATAAATAAAATGGGTAAGCAAACATGGTCTAAAACTAGTTTTGCCGAAGTAAAAACTTTAGTAACTTTCGGCAATGAGATTAACAAAACACATGTTTCACTGTTAAATTTTACAAGTATTTGTCTTGGGCCAAGCCCAGCGAGGCCCAATCCACCATGTTTAAGGATGCGTTTGACTTATTACTACACTTCGGCTTAATCACGACTTAGTTCGACTTATTACGGCTTAAACAACACAACTCAATACATATCACTCCACCACGAGTTCGCGACCAAGTCTATACCGATCTTATAAAACTTATTATAAGCCAAACTATATACGAATACATTTAAACTTATGAAACTTAGACTAAAACAAAACCTTAAGTGCTAAACTTGCTAATAATACTTAGAGTGCATAACTAAATGTATTTATTATACTTCAACTTATAAAGGCTTATTTGAGTCTATAAGTAATATACTACGGCTTATTATTTTCGAGTCACACACGACTTTTATAAAACTCCTACACACTCCTAACAACTCTAACACACGGACAATAAACATTTTAAACAAATACACATTTTTGTTAGTATATTGTTACTAGTTTATTTTAAATATAAATACTTTAAATAAAACCATCACTTAATTATTTTATTTTATTTTCATATATAAATACACTAAGTTAAATACGTATATAAATAACGTTAAAGTCATTATTTACCGCCAACGTCTAACAACCATTGAAATTATCTTCCCGTACTTCGCCTTTCGGTCATCGTTTATTCATCCTTAATATTTTTATTGTTATTTATATACACTTCCAAGAGCCAATACACCTATACATTTCGTAAACTATTTTCAAACTTAAATGCTGTCACACAAGCAACGATAACACAACACTTTAAAACTTTGAATTTATTTTAACTTCGTTGAGTTTTCAACTTAAACTATGAACTAAATCATGCCATACTAAACTAGGTCGCGTGTTGGTGCTGAACACTACCTGATTTATTTGCACTATCATACTGCTGAACTACTGAGGTGAGTTTATAGCCCCACTCTTTTATAAATGTTTTTATTGGGGTGAGAAACATGCAAAACTATTTTATGGACCAAACACTATTATTTATGCTATTACGTGGATTAGCCTAAGCCCTGTTATGTCCCGATTATGCCCACCTCATGAACCGTTAATTCCTGCTGGGAAGCGCGAATGTTATAAATAGATCTATTGGGGGTAACTCCCCCGTTCGGTTTGACCGGATAGGCAAACGCGAACGTATACCATGTCGAAATACAAGTGTCTGGGATAAACACTTGCCGGGCCCAATTTATGATTACATACTCTTTGAGTATGCACACTGTTATAGCTTCGGTTGCATGAACTTAGTGCTAACGTAATAGACTATTTTTGTATGACATTATATGCGTTGTAATGCTCATATGCAAAACTCTTGGTCCAAACTATTGATCTTATGACTCTAAACCTATAGACTCACCAGCTTTTTGCTGACTTTTAGCATGTTTTTCTCAGGTGTTTGAGATGTTTTATATTTGGCAAGGCATGGCAAGGCAATGGTCGTAACTTTTCCCCGAAGTGTTTTCACACATAGACTTTGACTTGTTTTATTGGGACCACTAGATTTGGGCTTATTTATTAATCTTAAAAATGTTGTTGTAAACTCGACTTTATTAAACTTAATGTACTTGACGGAATATGTATTTCGTTCTTTATTTCCTTATGTTGTGATTCCAATTTAGTAGCACCCCAGTGACATGTATGCTTCCGCTGGAGCCGATTTTGGGGGTGTTACATCAAGTACCCAAGCATTAGGGACAACGGCTATCATCATGTAAATGGCAATTGCTCTCATCAAGTGAGCAAGCGTTTAGGGACTATGGCACCCATAACGTAAGGTACAATTGCTCTCAACAAGTGAGCCTTTAGGGACAACGGCTCTTATCATTTAAGGGACAAATTGCCCTCATAAAGTTTGCCTTTAGGGACAACGGATCTCATCATGTAAGTGACAATTGCTCTTATCAAGTGTGCAAGCAATAGGGACAACGGCTATCATCATGTAAAGGGAAATTGCTCTCATCAAATGAGCAATCGTTTAGGGACAACGGCTCCCATAAAGTAAGGTACAATTTCTCTCAACAAGTGAGCCTTTAGGGACAACGGCTCTTATCATGTAAGGGACAATTGCCCTCATAAATTTAGCCTTTAGGAACAACGAATCTCATCATGTAAGTGACAATTGCTCTTATCAAGTATGCAAGCATTTGGGACGACGGCTATCATCATGTAAAGGGCAATTGCTCTCATCAAGTGAAGAAGCGTTTAGGAACAACGGCTCCTACAATGTAAGGTACAATTGCTCTCAACAAGTGAGCCTTTAGGGACAACGGCTCTTATCACGTAAGGGACAAATTGCCCTCATAAAGTTAGCCTTTAGGGACAACGGATCTCGTCATGCAAGTGACAATTGCTCTTATCAAGTGTGCAAGCATTAGGGACAACAACTATCATCATGAAAAGGCCAACTGCACTCATCAAGTGAGCTGGTATTTAGGGACAACGGCTCCCATATAGCAAGGCACAATTGCTCTCAACAAGTGAACCTTTAGGGACAACGGCTCTTATCATTTAAGGGACACATGGGTAAAAGGGCTTTACCCTGGTAAATTGCATTAACCAAAAAACGTTTAAGTACAACGGATGAGAGTGAATCTCTCATCTCGGCCCGTTACATGGGCAACTTACAAGCACCTAACAGCAACAACCAAACAAAAGACATAAGAAAGACATACCAATCCTATGACCTACCAAACCAAAAACATTACTTTCTACTACGACCTAGGAGATTAATATCATACATGTCACAAAATTCAGTCAAGTGTCCTGGTAGATCATAAACTTGAGCAGCGTAATCATCAGACATAAAATCTTCAAGATCATCGCCGCCACCTCCTGAAGTAAGATAACTAGAAGTCACCGGCTCCAAAACCTCATCATTTTCACTATCCGAACAAACCACATCCCCTACCTTAGTGAATGGATTAGATAACTTATTAGCAGCAATCGGAGGAGTAGAAGAAGAACTAGGCTTATTACTACCACATGAATGAGATCCAACCTTGTCCGCTACCTTATTACTACCACTTGAACATTCCAAATCAGCCTCACCACTAGAAATACCACTTGATGCACCACTCGAATGAGATCCTACCTTTTCCGCTACCGTATTACTAACACTAGGACGTTCCAAATCAGCCTCACCACTAGGGATACCATTTGATGCACTAGGAACATCATTCACATCAGAATCTTGCGCATCAAGAACCCCAAACGCGTTAGACGTAGGCACAGACGACCCGCTTGAATTAGCCACTTTAGAAGAAGCAGCATCTTGAGTCTTATTCTTTGCAACATAAACTTTCTTTTTAGGAGCTAGTGTAGGCCCCTTACTCATATTAATACCACTTGACAACTTCTTACCTCTACCTTTAGCTTTCCGATTCTGAACTTCCTTGAAACCATCATCGGTCTCTTCTAACGAAGTAGTGGGAGCAACATCAGCATCATTAGTACGGGCAGGCTCCTTGACACTCTTTGGACAACCATTGCGGTCATGCCCAAACACATTACACCTTGAACAGTGAGGAGGCTTCCATTCATACTCAACCTTGATGCATGCAGAAATAATACCACTATCATCCTTCTTAGGTATAGCCATAGTAACCTCATTCTTAAATTCAGATTCGGAAGATATTTCCACTAACGCACGAGCATAGCTAATACGGCCCCAAGAATCAAAACACATTGAGCTTGTAAACGCGTCCAACATAATCGGTTTACCAACCTGAGTAGCAATCAAGCTCAAGCCATCTTCAGAATAAGCAAGCAATGGCACATTGTGCAATTTGATCCACACGGGTAGTTTAGTAACCTCACTCTTAGTCAGCGACACATCAGGAGTCCATTTGGTAAGAATCAAAGGTGAACTACGAATAATCCAAGGACCCCGTTGCATCATGTTATCAACACCCTCTTTAGAATCAAATTTAAAGAGGAAAACCCCATCATCATTTTTCATAACTTTCTTCAAACCAAACTTACCCCACGTATTAGTGACATAGTTTTGAACCAACGGAAAGGCAATATTCTTGCCAACAAAGAAACCAACAAGAGTATTGTCATAACGGTTCAAAACACCCTCCATTGCAGCCTTTGGAAGAAAAGTATCATGGTTCTCAATGCGCACCTCATTAACCAAAGACCGAAAATTAACCTTCCTAGTTACCCTTTCCGGATTCACCACATTAGCAAAAGAAGTAGGACCACTCATATTAGCACTTGGGTTAGATCCGGCAACATTAGAACTATCACCCACGTTATTAGAACCGGCAACATTAGAACCAGCAAGATTAGAACTATCACCACTAGCCTTTAAAACCTCCTCCACATTAGTACCATACTTCTGAGTTTTCATAACCTCACTAAAACTAGAAATAGATGTAGTAGTACTTTTCACATTAGTGCAACTCGAACCACCCGGACAGTTCAAAGACGAAGACGCCATATTAGCAATATCCCTATCAAGTTTATTCATAGCATCCTCAAAATGCTTATTCGCGTTAGCAATTAATTGCTCCACATTAGGCTGTGGAGAAGCATTAGGCTGTTCCGTAGCGCTCGGCTGATCCGAAGCATACAAATCATCCATAACATTTTCCTTATTCACAAAATCAGCCACCTTTACCCCAATACTCCCATTCGAATCAGTAGCATCAAGTGAAACCGGCTTCACTTGTTCAATAGTCGAATTAGGAGTATGTGTATCCATCACATCAGATTGGACGAAAGTACCATCAACATCAATTGGAACCGACTCCTCTTGATGTGTTGCAACAACCCTAACATCATTCCTAGGCTGAGTAACACCGGCGTCCTCAGCCTCATCACCTTTCAATCGTTTCATACGAGCATCTAACTCTCCAACATCAACACTAGGAATGTTAGCAGCCTTCTTAGCAATTTAAGGGACACATTGCCCTCATAAAGTTACCCTTTAGGGACAACGGATCTCATCATGTAAGTAACGATTGCTCTTATCAAGTATGCAAGCAAGAGGGACAACGACTATCATCATGTAAAGGGAAATTGCACTCATCAAGTGAGCAAGCGTTTAGGGACAACGGCTCCCATAAAGTAAGGTACAATTGCTCTCAACAAGTGAGACTTTAGGGACAACGGCTCTTATCATGTAAGGGACAAATTGCCCACCTTAAGTTAGTCTTTAGGGACTACGGATCTCATCATGAAATTGAGTATTGCTCTTATCAACTGTGCAAGCACTAGGCATAATGGCTATCATTATGTAAAGGCAAATTGCAATCATCAACTGAGCAAGCTTTTAGTGACAACGGCTCCCATAAAGTAAGGTACAATTGCTCTCAACAAGTGAGCCTTTAGGGACAATGACTCTTATGATGTAAGGGACAAATTACCCTCATAAAGTTAGCCTTTAGGAACAACGGATCTCGTCATGTAAGTGACAATTGCTCTTATCAAGTATCCAAGCATTAGGGACGACGGCTATCATCATGTAAAGGGCAATTACTCTCATCAAGTGAGGAAGTGTTTAGGGACAACGGCTCCTATAATGTATGGTACAATTACTCTCAACAAGTGAGCCTTTTGGGCAACGGCTCTTATCATGTAAGGGACAAATTGCCCTCATAATGTTATTCTTTAGGGACAACGGATCTCATCATGTAAGTTACTATTGCTCTTATCAAGTGTGCAAGCATTAGGGACAACGACTATCATCATGTAAAGGGAAATTTCACTCATCAAGTGAGCAAGCGTTTATGGACAATGGCTCTCATAACGTAAGGTACAATTGCTCTCAAAAACTGAGCCTTTAGGGACAATGGCTCTTATCATTTAAAGGATAAATTGCCCTCATAAATTTAGCCTTTATGGACAACGGATCTCATCATGTAAGTGACAATTGCTCTTATCAAGTGTGCAAGCAATACGGACAACGGCTATCATCATGTAAAGGGAAATTGCACTCATCAAGTGAGCAAGCATTTAGGGACAACGGCTCCCATAAAGTAAGGTACAATTGCTCTCAACAAGTGAGCCTTTAGGGAAAACGACTCTTATCATGTAAGGGACAAATTGCCCTCATAAAGTTAGTCTTTAGGCACTACGGATCTCATCATGCAATTGAGTATTGCTATTATCAAGTGTGCAAGCATTAGGCACTACGGCTATCATCATGTAAAGGCAAATTGCACTCATCAAGTCAGCATGCGTCTAGGGACAACAACTCCCATAAAGTAAGGTACAATAGCTATCAACAAATGAGCCTTTAGGGACAACGACTATCATCATGTAAAGAGAAATTGCACTCAACAAGTGAGCAAGCGTTTAGGGACAACGGCTCCCATAAAGTAAGCTACAATTGCTCTCAACAAGTGAGCCTTTAGGGACTACGGATCTCATCATGCTATTGAGTATTGCTCTTATCTAGTGTGCAGGTATTAGGCACAACGGCTATCATCATGTAAAGGCAAATTGCACTCATCAAGTGAGCAAGCGTTTAGGGACAACAACTCCCATAATGTAAGGTACATTTGCTCTCAACAAGTGAGCCTTTATGGACAACATCTCTTATGATGTAAGGGATAAATTGCCCTCATAAAGTTAGCCTTTAGGAACAACGGATCTCATCATGTAAGTGAAAATTGCTCTTATTAAATATGAAACCATTAGGGATGACGGCTATCATCATGTAAAGGGTAGTTGCTCTCATCAAGTGAGGAAGCGTTTAGGGACAACGACTCCTATAATGTAAGGTACAATTGCTCTCAACAAGTGAGCCTTTATGGACAATGGCTCTTATCTTGTAAGGGATAAATTGCCCTTATAAAGTTAGTCTTTAGGGACAATGGATCTCATCATGCAAGTGACTATTGCTCTTATCAAGTGTGCAGACATTAGGGACAACGGCTATCATCATGTAAAAGGAAATTTCAATCATCAAGTGAGCAAGCGTTTAGGGATAATGGCTCCCATAAAAAAAGGTACAGTTGCTCTCAACAAGTATGCCTTTAGGGTTAACGGCTCTAATCATTTAAGCGAAAAATTGCCCTCATAAAGTTAGCCTTTAGGGACAACGGATCTCATCATGTTAGTGACAATTGCTCTTATCAAGTATGCAAGCATTAGGGACAATGGCTACCATCATCTAAATGGCAATTGCTCTCATCAAGTGTGCAAGCGTTTAGGGAAAACGGCACCCATAATGTAAGGTACAATTGCTCTCAACAAGTGAGCCTTTAGGGACAACGGCTCTTATCATTTAAGGGACAAATTGCCCTCATAAAGTTACCTTTAGGGACAACGGATCTCATCATGTAATTGACAATTGCTCTTATCAAGTATGCAAGCAATAGGGACAACGGCTATCACCATGTAAAGGGAAATTGCACTCTTCAAGTGAGCAAGCGTTTAGGTACAACGGCTCCTATAAAGTTAGGTACAATTGCTCTCAACAGTGAGCCTTGAGGGACAACGACTCTTATGATGTAAGGGACAAATTGCCCTCATAAAGTTAGCCTTTAGGAACAACGGATCTCATCATGTAAGTGACAATTGCTCTTATCAAGTATGCAAGCATTAGGGACGACGGCTATCATCATGTAAAGGGCAATTGCTCTCATCAGATGAAGAAGCGTTTAGGAACAACGGCTTCTTTAATGTAAGGTAAAATTTCTCTCAACAAGTGAGCCTTTAGGGACAACGGCACTTATCATGTAAGGGACAAATTGCTCTCATAAAGTTAGCCTTTAGGGACAACGGATCTCATCATGCAATTGAATATTGCTCTTATCAAGTGAGCAAGCATTAGGCACAACGGCTATCATTATGTAAAGGCAAATTGCACTCATCAACTGAGCAAGCGTTTAGTGACAACGGCTCCCATAAAGTAAGGTACAATTGCTCTCAACAAGTGAACCTTTAGGGACAACGATTCGTATGATGTAAGGGACAAATTGCCTTCATAAAGTTAGCCATTAGGGACAACGGATCTCATCATGATGTAAGGGACAAATTGCCCTCATAAAGTTAGCCTTTAGGAACAACAGATCTCATCATGTAAGTGACAATTGCTCTTATCAAGTATTCAAGCATTAGGGACAACGGCTATCATCATGTAAATGGCAATTGCTCTCAACAAGTGAGCAAGCGTTTAGGGACAACGGCTCCCATAACGTAAGGTACAATTGCTCTCAAAAAGTGAGCCTTTAGGGACAACAGCTCTTATCATTTAAGGGACAAATTGCCCTTATAAATTTAGCCTTTATGGACAACGGATCTCATCATGTAAGTGACAATTTCTCTTATCAAGTGTGCAAGCAATACGGACAACGGCTATCATCATGTAAAGGGAAATTGCACTCATCAAGTGAGCAAGCGTTTAGGGACAACGGCTCCCATAAAGTAAGGTACAATTGCTCTCAACAAGTGAGCCTTTAGGGACAACGGCTCTTATCATGGAAGGGACAAATTGCCCTCATAAATTTAGCCTATAGGGACAACGGATCTCCTCATGTAAGTGACAATTGCACTCATCAAGTGAGCAAGCGTTTAAGTTCTTGTTTTAACGCTTAGTGGCCTGTCACAAGCGACTTAGTTGGTTGTTCAAGCGTTGCTTGAGGTTAATGTGGTACTTCAGCCACATTCCATTGTACTTTAACGATTTTTTGGTGTAATATAATTTACCGGGTGGAATGCCCTTTACCAAAAAAAAGCGTTTAGGGACAACGGCTCCTATAACATGTAAGGGACAGATTGCCCTCATAAAGTTAGTCTTCAGGGACTACGGATCTAATCATGCAATTGAATATTGCTCTTATCAAGTGTGCAAGCATTAGGCACAACGGCTATCATCATGTAAACGCAAATTGCACTCATCAAGTGAGCACACGTTTAGGGACAACGGCTCCCAAAACGTAAGGTACAATTGCTCTCAACAAGTGAACCTTTAGGGACAATGACTTGTATGATGTAATGGACAAATTGACCTCATAAAGTTAGCCTTTAGGAACAACGGATCTCATCATGTAAGTGACAATTACTCTTATCAAGCATGCATGCATTAGGGACGACGGCTATTATCATGTAAAGGGCAATTGCTCTCATCAAGTTAGGAAGCGTTTAGGGACAACGGTTCCTATAAAGTAAGGTACAATTGCTCTCAACAAGTGAGCCTTTAGAGACAACGGATTTTACCATGTAAGGGACAAATTTCCCTCTTAAAGTTAGCCTTTAAGGACAACGGATCTCATCATGTAAGTGACAATTGCTCTTATTAAGTGTGCAAGCATTAGGGACAACGACAATCATCATGTAAAGGGCAATTCCTCTCAGCAAGTGAGCATGCATTTAGGGACAACAGCTCCCGTAATGTTAGGTACAATTGCTCTTAACAATTGAGCCTTTAGGGACAACGGCTCTTATCATGTAAGGGCCAAATTGCCCTCATAAAGTTAGCCTTTAGGGACAACAAATCTCATCATACAAGTGACACTTGCTCTTATCAAGTGTGCAAGCATTAGGAACAACGACTATCATCATGTGAAGGGAAATTGCACTTCTCAAGTGAGGAAGCGCTTAGGGACAACGGCTCCCATAAAGTAAGGTACAATTGCTCTAAACAAGTGAGCCTTTAAGGACTACGGATATCATCATGCAATTGAGTATTGCTCTTATCAAGTGTGCAAGCATTAGGCACAACGGCTATCATCATGTAAAGGAAAATTGCACTCATCAAGTGAGCAAGCGTTTTGGGACAACGGCTCCCATAAAGTTAGGTACAATTGCTCTCAACAAGTAAGCATTTAGGAACAACGACTCTTATGATGTAAGGGACAAATTGCCCTCATAAAGTTAGCCTTTAGGAACAACGGATCTCATCATGTAAGTGACAATTTCTCATATCAAGTATGCAAGCATTAGGGACAACGGCTATCATCATGTAAATGGCAATTGCTCCCATCAAGTGAGCAAGTGTTTAGGGACAACGGCTCCCATAACGTAAGGTACAATTGCTCTCAAAAAGTGAGCCTTTAGGGACAACGGCTCTTATCATTTAAGGGAAAAATTGCCCTCATAAATTTAGCCTTTATGGACAACGGATCTCATCATGTAAGTGACAATTTCTCTTATCAAGTGTGCAAGCAATACGGACAACGGCTATCATCATGTAAAGGGAAATTGCACACATCAAGTGAGCAAGCGTTTAGGGACAACGGCTCCCATAAAGTAAGGTACAATTGCTCTCAACAAGTGAGCCTTTAGGGACAACGGCTCTTATCATGTAAGGGACAAATTGCCCTCATAAAGTTAGTCTTCAGGGACTACGGATCTCATCATGCAATTGAGTATTGCTCTTATCAAGTGTGCAAGCATTAGGTACAATGGCTATCATCATGTAAAGGCAAATTGCACTCATCAAGTCAGCAAGCGTTAAGGGACAACAGCTCCCTTCAAGTAAGGTACAATTGCTCTCAACAAGTGAGCCTTTTGGGACAACGACTCTTATGATGTAAGGGACAAATTGCCCTCATAAAGTTAGCCTTTAGGGACAACGGATCTCCTCATGTAAGTGACAATTGCTCTTGTCAAGTGTGCAAGCATTAGGGACAACGGCTATCATCATGTAAAGGGAAATTGCACTCATCTAGTGAGCAAGCATTTAAGTTATTATTTTAACGCTTAGTGGCCTGTCACAAGCGTCTTAGTTGGTTGTTCAAGCGTTGCTAGAGGTTAATAAGGTACTTCAGCCACATTCCATTGTACTTTAACGATTTTTTGGTGTAATATAATTTACCGAGTTGAATGCCCTTTACCCAAAAAAAAGCGTTTCGGGACAACAGCTCCCATAACATGTAAGGGACAAATTGCCCTCATAAAGTTAGTCTTCAGGGACTACAGATCTCATCATGCAATTGAATATTGCTCTTATCAAGTGTGCAAGCATTAGGCACAACGGCTATCATCATGTAAAGGCAAATTGCACACATCAAGTGATCACGCGTTTAAGGACAACGGCTCCCAAAACATATGGTACAATTGCTCTCTACAAGTGAACCTTTAGGGACAACGACTCGTCTGATGTAAGGGACAAATTGCCCTCATAAAGTTAGCCTTTAGGAACAACAAATCTCATCATGTAAGTGACAATTAATCTTATCAAGTATGCATTCATTACGGACGACGGCTATTATCATGTAAAGGGAAATTGCTCTCATCAAGTTTGGAAGCGTTTAGGGACAACGGCTCATATAAAGTAAGGTACAATTGCTCTAAACAAGTGAGCCTTTGGGGACAACGGCTCTTATCATTAAAGGGACAAATTGCCCTCATAAAGTTACTCTTTAGGGACAACGGATCTCATCATGCAATTGACTATTGCTCTTATCAAGTGTGCAAGCATTAGGTACAACGCCTATCATCATGTAAAGGGAAATTTTACTAATCAAGTGAGCAAGCGTTTAGGGACAACGACTGCCAAAAACAAAGGTACAGTTACTCTCAACAAGTGAGCCTTTAGGGACAACGGCTCTTATCATTTAAGGGACAAATTGGCCTCATAAAGTTTGCCTTTAGGGACAACGGATCTCATCATGTAAGTGACAATTGCTCTTTTCAAGTATGCAAGCATTAGGTACAACGGCTATCATCATGTAAATGGCAATTGCTCTCATCAAGTGAGCAAGCGTTTAGGGACAACGGCTCCCATAACATAAGGTAAAATTTTTCTCAACAAGTGAGCCTTTAGGGACAACGGCTCTTATTATTTAAGGGACAAATTGCCCTTATAAAGTTAGCTAGGGACAACGGATCTCATCATGTAAGTGATGATTGCTCTTATCAAGTGTGCAAGCATTAGGGACAACGACTATCATCATGCAAAGGGAGATTTCACTAATCAAGTGAGCAAGCTTTTAGGGAAAGGTACAGTTCTCTCAACAAGTGAGCCTTTAGGGACAATGGCTCTTATCATTTAAGGGACAAATTGCCCTCACAAAGTTAGCCTTTAGGGAAAACGGATCTCATCATGTAAGTGACAATTGCTCTTATCAAGTATGCAAACATTAGGGACAACGGTTATCGTCATGTAAATGGCAATTGCTCTCATCAAGTGAGTAAGCGTTTAGGGAAAATGGCTCCCATAAAGTATGGTACAATTGCTCTCAACAAGTGAGCCTTTAGAGACAACGGCTCTTATCATGTAAGGGAAAATTTCCCTCTTAAAGTTAGCCTTTAAGGACAACGGATCTCATCATGTAAGTGACAATTGCTCTTATTAAGTGTGCAAGCATTAGGGACAACGACTATCATCATGTAAAGGGCAGTTGCTCTCATCAAGTGAGCATGCATTTAGGGACAACAGCTCCCATAAAGTTAGGTACAATTGCTCTCAACAAGTGAGCCTTTTGGGACAACGGCTCTTATCATGTAAGGGCCAAATTGCCCATATAAAGTTAGCCTTTAGGGACAACAGATCTCATCACACAAGTGACATTTGCTCTTATCAAGTGTGCAAGCATTAGGAAAAACGACTATCATCATGTAAAGGGAAATTGCACTCATCAAGTGAGCAAGCGCTTAGGGACAACGGCTCCCATAATGTAAGGTACAATTGCTCTCAACAAGTGATCCTTTAAGGACTACGGATATCATCATGCAATTGAGTATTGCTCTTATCAAGTGTGCAAGTATTAGGCACAACGGCTATCATCATGTAAAGGCAAATTGCACTCATCAAGTGAGCAAGCGTTTAGGGACAACGGCTCCCATAAAGTAAGGTACAATTGCTCTCAACAAGTGAGCCTTGAGGGACGACGACTCTTATGATGTAAGGGACAGATTGCCCTCATAAAGTTAGCCTTTAGGAACAACGAATCTCATCTAGTAAGTGACAGTTGCTCTTATTAAGTGTGCAATCATTAGGGACAACGACTATCATCATGTAAAGGGCAGTTGCTCTCATCAAGTGAGCATGCATTTAGGGACAACAGCTCCCATAAAGTTAGGTACAATTGCTCTCAACAAGTAAGCCTTTAGGGACAACGGCTCTTATCATGTAAGGGGCAAATTGCCCTCATAAAGTTCGCCTTTAGGGACAACAGATCTCATCACACAAGTGACACTTGCTCTTATCAAGTGTGCAAGCATTAGGAACAACGACTATCATCATGTAAAGGGAAATTGCACTCATCAAGTGAGCAAGCGCTTAGGGACAACGGCTCCCATAAAGTAAGGTACAATTGCTCTCAACAAGTGAGCCTTTAAGGACTACGGATATCATCATGCAATTGAGTATTGCTCTTATCAAGTGTGCAAGTATTAGGCACAACGGCTATCATCATGTAAAGGCAAATTGCACTCATCAAGTGAGCAAGCGTTTAAGGACAACGGCTCCCATAAAGTAAGGTACAATTACTCTCAACAAGTAAGCCTTTAGGGACGACGACTCTTATGATGTAAGGGACAAATTGCCCTCATAAAGTTAGCCTTTAGGAACAACGAATCTCATCAAGTAAGTGACAATTGCTCTTATCAAGTATGCAAGCATTAGGGACGACGACTATCATCATGTAAAGGGTAATTGCTCTAATCAAGTGAGGAAGCGTTTAGGGACAAAGGCTCCTATAATGTAAGGTACAATTGCTCTCAACAAGTGAGCCTTTAGATAAACTGCTCTTATCATGTAAGGTATAAATTGCCCTCATAAAGTTAGTGTTTAGGGACAACGGATCTCATCATGCAAGTGACTATTGCTCTTATCAAGTGTGCAAGCATTAGGGACAACGACTGTCATCATGTAATGGGATATTTCACTCATTAAGTGAGCAAGTGTTTAGGGACAACGGCTCCCATAAAGAAAGGTACAGTTGTTGTCAACAAGTGAGCCTTTAGGGACAACGGCTCTTATCATTTATGGGACAAATTGCCCTCATAAAGTTAGCCTTTAGGGACAACGGATCTCATCATGTAAGTGATAATTGCTCTTATCAAGTGTGCAAGCATTAGGAATTACTATCTTTTCTCTACTGATTTATTAATGTTTTCTTTATTTTTAAGGATTCATCGTGGGTCGGTGGATATTAAATTAGTTTATCACCGAACTAGTTTGGTTTTTTTCTCAGTCACATAAGAGTTTATATGATCGCTGATTGGCTCCATTTACTTTTAATTCTCTACTAATGATCGTGGGTCGGTGGTAGTGGAATCTCATTAATTTATTATCATTACTACTACCATAATTGAACGCTTATCTTTGGTGGGGCTGTGCTATACATGCAAAACTCTAACGTTAGGGTTTCTTATTTTTCATGTTGGTTTTAAAGTTCACTGGTGCATGTTGATGGTGGTGATCTTGGATCGGTTTGTGAACTTGCATGTTAACTATGTTATGGCTGTGTTTAATCGACTACATGTTCTACATCAGATTCAAGTATTGTAAGTGGGTTTTATGAGGAATTCCTTTTTAGGTTTTGTTTTCTATAGTCGGTTTAATTGTTCCTTGTATTAGGGTTAATTAAATCTACTTTATTATTGGATCGATTTGTGGTGTGGTGATCTGTTGGTGTATTCGTAACTCCATAACTGAATTCTTTGGGTTTGGTTTATTATCTCCTTGTAAGTACCCGTTCTAGGGTTTCGGATTTTGGTTGTGCGCTAGGGTTTGCTGTTGTTAGTTATTTTATTACGTGGGTTTTAGAGAGATGGAATCTGGTTCTATGAATGTTCAAAAGCCTTCTAAGGCTAAGGGGTTGGCTACTAGGATTGGTAATATTGATGGTAAGATTCTTACTAATGCAAGTATGCCATTGAAGGATATATTGAAAAGTGCAAGTTTGGAAGGAAAAACGGGGAGTTTTGCTCTTCCTCGTGATCATGGTCCCGTTGTTTCTGATCCGAAGTTTGCTTTAACAAAAGGGGTACGTTTGGCTAGTTCTAATTCTGATGTTCCTAAGTCTAGTAATGTTGTAGCATCTGATTCGTTGGGGGCTACAATGGTTGGTACGTCTAAGGATAATGGTGATAGGCTAGTTGATGATGGTAATATTGGAGGTTCTTGTGAGCCTAATGTACCTAGTGATTCACAATCTGGTGGAGTTGATGAGGCTACTAGGTCGGGTTCAAGAGTGGTTATTCCAATGGCCGTAGTTGATGATATGTGCACTAAACTTACGAATTCATTATACGGTTATTTCATTGGTCTAAGAATTGCATTTCCCATTGTGGAAGACTATGTCAAGCATGCTTGGGCAAGGTTCGGCTTTGAACATGTTATATTGCGGAATGGTTTCTTCATTTTCAAGTTCTCTTCACGTGAAGGTATGAATAAAGTTCTTAATGGTGGTCCTTGGTTTCTTAGATCCATGCCTTTATTCTTACATATATGGGTGCCTAATATGAGGCTTAAGAAGGAGAAGATTACTAAGGTACCGGTTTGGGTACGTATCCATAATATACAGTCCGTTGTATACTCTAAAGCCAGTATTAGTTTGATTGCAAAACAGTTGGGGCGGATAATACGGTTTGATGCGGGTACTAATGATATGTGTAAGAATCCTTGGGGACGTTAATCATATGCACGGGTACTTATTGAATTATCGGCTGATTTGGATGTTTTGGAATCAATTAAGGTTGATATTCCTTTGCCTAAGGGTAAGGGTCATTACATGGAAGTTCTTGATGTTGAGTATGAATGGTGGCCATCTTGGTGTTCTAAGTGTGTTTGTTTCAATCATGATGATGATGTGTGTCCTCTTAGACGTAAGCGGGTTACTAAGGATTCGACTCCACAAGATTCTGATGTTAAGCGTAAGGTTCACTCTACTAAGGCTGGTCATACTAGTGATAAGGGTATGAAAGGGGCTTGGGGGGTTTCAACTAAGCCAAAAATTTTGTACCAACCTGTTTCTAAACCGGCTACCAAGAAGAAGAATCGAGGTACACAACCTGATGTGAGGGCTGTTTTTAAGTCTACTAATGGTGATTCTAATTCGAGTGGTACATCTAATAATGCATTGAAGAGTGATTTTGGGGCTGCTCCTGTTGAGGATGGACATACTCAACTTGAGCAGATGGAACGTGTGGATGCTCATGCTTCTTTTGGGGGTGTGGAATTCGTGGGGTTAAGTGGTGTTAATGTGGTTCCATTGCATAGCACTACTGATGGTTTGTGGGAGCATGGTTCTCACAATGATGGTGCTTCTACAAGTGTGGCCTATTCTGATTTTGATACGTCTAGCTCGTTTACTACAAGTGATGTAGTGACGACTCCTAGGAAGAGGGTTACGTTTGCTGATGAAGCTGATGAAACTGATGAAGTTGATGAAGTCTATGAGAACTATGATGATATTGCAAATTATTCCAAGTTCAAGAATGGTTCTCCGAAAGATTTCCAGGTGCAAGAAGAAATAGTTATCTTTATTTCAATTGTTTTTGTGATTTTTGCTTGTTAAGTTGCTTTTGTTTAGCATGTTTGTTTGGTCAGTTGCACATGTTGTGCATGTTAGTTTTAAGAATGGTTTGTCATTCTTAGAT
Organism: Artemisia argyi; assembly: GCA_030686995.1. Lineage (NCBI taxonomy): Eukaryota > Viridiplantae > Streptophyta > Magnoliopsida > Asterales > Asteraceae > Artemisia > Artemisia argyi. The sequence continues at coordinate 34,787,062 of CM060699.1, read as the reverse complement.
ACATGTCTTGTAAGTGTCCTAAGGGACTGGGGGCGAGGGAAATTACCCTCGTCATTTTGTACTTCAACGTTTTTGGATAATGAATTTTACCACTGTGCAGGATTACTCCCCTTTACCCAAAAGTTTTTGGGTAGTCTTGTTTAAAAACCCTAGTTTTTCTACCTTCACATGATCTGTGTTGATGATATATTGTTTGGTTTTGTGTTCGGTAGCTGCTGGATGTTAGGGTTTGGGTAAACCGTATGTCATCACATTATGGTCCTTTTGCTTGTACTCTTTGGATGGTGTTGTGATGGCCGTTATGCAGGTTCCTAATGAGTTAGGATTTTGGTTTTGATTCGATCCTTCGTGCTATTGTTATGCTCATGCTAATGTGATCGGGTCAGATGTGAGTTTTCGTTGTTAGGGTTTTTTAACCCTATTTACTATGTGACTTCGAATATTGGATTGCTTTATGTTGTGAGGTCTGTTATATGATGCTATTGGAAGTTAGGGTTAATTATGACCAGTTTGATTACGATCATGATACTACTGTTATCTTATGGTTGTGAAGTGTGACAGATGTGATATGATGATTTTGGAAGTAGGTGCTACATGCTGATGGTAGGGAACATTCTTTGTCCATATGGTTCTTGATTGCTACATGGTTCAGCCTTATGAGCGCCTTTGTGTTTTGGTGATCAGAAATACGTACACATGTCTTACTTCTGTTTTGATGATCCTACTTGATGTAAGTTAGGGTTTTCAACACCCTAGGGTTTGTCTTTGGCGGATTGTGTTCACTTTGGTTTGCATTCCTATTCTATGGTCGTATAGCTACATATGGTTAACAGAATCATGTCAAGGTGTTTGTCTATGTCTCAAGTTGTGGGACAATGATGATGATTGGAAGTTCTACGATGACTAGGTGTTACATTAGTGAAGCAAGCTTTTAATTTCATATATTTATTCACTTGTATAGTCATTGTAGGTTGTTTGTTTAATTTGTAAGTTATAAGAATGACATGTCATTCTTATATAGTGGTTTTTGTAAGTGTCCTACGGGACTGAGATGAGGGACACACCCTCATTCGTTGTACTTTAATATTTTTTGGTTAATATATTTTACCATGGTGCAGGATTACTCCCCTTTACCCAAAAAAAAAGCATTAGGGACAACTATCATCATGTATGGGCAATTGCACTCATCAAGTGAGCAAGCGTTTAGGGACAACGGTTGCCATAAAGTAAGGTACAATTGCTCTCAACAAGTGAGCCTTTCAGGACAACGGCTCTTATCATGTAAGGGACAAATTGCGCTCATAAAGTTAGCCTTTAGGGACAACGGATCTCATCATGTAAGTGAAAATTGCTCTTATTAAGTGTGCAAGCATTAGGGACAACAACTACCATCATGTAATGGACAGTTGCACTCATCAAGTGAGCATGCATTTAGGGACAACAACTCCCATAAAGTTAGGTATAATTGCTCTTAACAAGTGAGCCTTTAGGGACAATGGCTCTTATCATGTAAGGGCCAAATTTCCCTCATAAAGTTAGCCATTAGGGACAACAGATCTCATCACACAAGTTACACTTGCTCTTATCAAGTGTGCAAGCATTAGGAACAACGACTATCATCATGTAAAGGGAAATCTCACTCATCAAGTGAGCAAGCGCTTGGGGACAACGGCTCCCATAAAGTAAGGTACAATTGCTCTCAACAAGTGAGCCTTTAAGGACTACGGATCTCATCATGCAATTGAGTATTGCTCTTATCAAGTGTGCAAGCATTAGGCACAACGGTTGTCATCATGTAAAGGAAAATTGCACTCATCAAGTGAGCAAGCGTTTAGGGACAACGGCTCCCATAAAGTAAGGTACAATTGCTCTCAACAAGTGAGCCTTTAGGAACAACGACTCTTATGATGTATGGGACAAATTGCCCTCATAAAGTTAGCCTTTAGGAACAACAGATCTCATCATGTAAGTGACAGTTGCTCTTATCAAGTATGCAAGCATTAGGGACGACGGCTATCATCATGTAAAGGGCAATTGCTCTCATCAAGTGAGGAAGCGTTTAGGGACAACGGCTCCCATAATGTAAGGTACAATTATATTTATTTGTATCATCAAAACCCTAAGTTCTCTCTCTTGTGTGGGCGATTTTTCTGCCTCCCCTCCCTCACAAATTCCGGCCAAAATTTTGCCCATCTCATATGTTTATTCCTTTAATCCTTCATAAGATTAACTGAATTTACTTGTAGATCGGATTTGTGAGGGTTGGGGAGTCGGTTCCGCTTCTGTTTATCCTTTAATCGGCCACTTATAACAAACCCTAATATCCCTAAATCATTTTTCTTTATTGAAAAGTCGTTTAGGGTTTTGTTTTTTTAATCCTTAACCAACTTAGGCTTCTATTCGGTTATTATTTAGATTTAGGGTTTCGTTTTTCTTGTTATTGATTTGTTCTCTTAAACCGACCTACTAATTCATATTTAAAGTCTATTTAGGCCTGAGCTTCATTGATATATCTGTTGTTTTTGGGATCTGGTTGGGTGATCCTTAATCGACTTTTATCGATTCTGGATTTGTGCTTCATTGTCGAAACTCTTTTTAGGGTTTCTTATTTAATGATTGAGTTTGGAAGAGGTTTATACCTGCATGATTGGTCATGGGTGGAAGAGATCAGGTTCGATTAAGGAAGTGGGTTTTGAGAGAGTGTTGTTTATGTGTTCGCATTCATCATGGCTGTGCACTGGTGGATATTTTTCAGTGTCCACCATGCGTCTCGTTTAACGAGCTCCTGTGGGTTCGTCTAGTGTACGGCTGATCGATGATTATGGTTGTCTACCTGCATAATCTGTTTGGACGTTGATGATATCATATTGTTATGGTACATGCATTGGTAGTGTTTTCTTTGAGCAGATCACATGTAACCCTTATATGAGGGTTTTGTTTCGTGATTGCTATATCTTTTGAGATCCTTGTTCATCGTTCCAAATCATGTTGCCACTCTTATTTATTCTTGTGATCGATGCTAAGGGATTCTATGGAAGTTAGGGTTAGCTGTATATGCTAACAGCCCTTGTGTTTCTCTATGGCAGCTATCTTGTCATGGGCGGTTTGGTGGCATTGTGACTTGATTTATGATATCTTCATGTGTTTCACTCGTATTTGTTGGAAGATTGGTTCAAGTTTGGTATGCTGGAAGGTTAGGTCAATTAGACCATGTTTATGCTTCAAAGTCGATTTGCTATGGAAGTCACTCTCATTAGGTTATTAGATTATGCATTTTGTATAATACTAATAGAAGTTGCAATTGTTTGAAGCTGGAAGTTCGCATGTTTAAGATCTGGATCGCTAGGATGACTAAGAAGACTCAAAGAAGACTTTAATGTTTATTTGAGTTGTAATGTATTGTAATTTTATTGCCAGTCATGGTTAGTTGTATTTAGATCTGTTTGTTATAAGAATGGCCTGTCATTCTTATATAGTGGTAGTGGTAGTGTCCTTAGGGACTCCGATGAGAGATTCACTCTCATCCATTGTACTTCAACGTTTTTTTGAGTAATATTTTGCCAGGGTGAAACCCTTTTACCCAAAAAAAATAATGTAAGGTACAATTGCTCTCAACAAGTGAGCCTTTAGGGATAATGGCTCTTCTCATGTAAGGGACAAATTGCCCTCATAAAGTTAGTCTTTAGGGACAACTGATCTCATCATGCAAGTGACTATTGCTCTTAACAAGTGTGCAAGCATTAGGGACAACGACTATCATCATGTAAAGGGAAATTTCACTCATCATGTGAGCAAGCATTTTGGGACAACGGCTCCCATAAAGCAATGTACAATTGCTTTCAAGAAGTGAGCCTTTAGGGACAATGGCTCTTATCATTTAAGGGACAAATTGCCCTCATAAAGTTAAACTTTATGGACAACGGATCTCATCATGAAAGTGAAAATTGCTCTTATCAAGTGTGCAAGCAATAGGGAAAACAGCTATCATCATGTATGGGGAAATTGCACTCATCAAGTGAGCAAGCGTTTAGGTTTATTTAATACCATAGTGGGTTTCGTTTCTGTTTATTGTTTGGTTTGTCGATTCTTGGGTGTGGATTTTTTGGGTTTTTATTCCGATCGTTTTTTTTAGGTTTTTGGGTTTCATTTCTTCTGGTTCTTTTTTATTCGTTTTGTGTTGGTTATGGATTCGTCTAACTTACATGCTAAATCAACGATCTCTCCTAATTCGAACCTGATATCTAATGCTCCTATATTAAAGTCCATCTTGAAAAATAAGGGTGCTACTATTGTTAATAAGTCGTATATTTCTCCTGTGGAGGTATCATCATCTGATGGGCAACGTGAGGGTTTAGAGGAAGATTTGTTGCTGAGTGGTATTGCTTCTAAGCTTAAGAGTGTTGATGGTCTGATTCTAAGTAAAGATGGTAAGGTTTTGAAACCTTATCGTATGGTAAAGTTCGCTGATCAAGAGGATATGTTGGACACGAGTCAGAATATGGATGATGTGATTGATCGTAGTACTTTGGTTGGGAATGAGAAAGGTGCTAGTGATAAGACAAAGGATGCCATGGGTGATGCTACTCAAGTCTCTAGTGCTACACATTCTACGAATGTAACTCAAGGTACTGGTATGAAGGATTCAAGTCAACAAGGGAAGTCTACTGTTGAGAGTGCTAATTGTGGTGATAATGGTAAGCCTTCTAGTGCTGCTGGTTCACAACCAGCCCCTAAACTCTCTTATGCTTCTAAGTTTACTACTAAGAACTCGTTCAAATCTGTTAACATTTGTGAATTACGTAATGAGGAACGTGTGGAAGGAGCTCATGTCACAATTCCTTTAAAAGAAATTAATGATGTTTCGGCCAGATTTGCTAACACTATTTACGGGTATTTTATTGGGAAACGACTTGCATTCCCTATTGTGGAGAATTATGTTAAGAATACATGGGCTAAATGTGGATTGGAACGTGTCATGTTAAATAATGGTTTCTTTTTATTTCAATTTTCTACTAAGGATGGAATGGATAAAGTATTAGAGGCTGGTCCATGGTTGATTCGTTCTATTCCTTTCTTTTTGAACATTTGGACGCCTAATACTAAGCTTGCTAAGGAAAAGGTAACTTCAGCCCCCTTATGGGTTAAGTTACATAATGTGCCAATTGTTGCTTATACGGAGGTTGGATTAAGCTTGATTACGACTCAAATTGGTAAACCTATCATGTTGGGTTCGTACACGAGTACTATGTGTGTTAAATCTTGGGGTCGAAATTCATATGCTCGTGCTCTTATTGAAGTGTCTTCTATTAACAAGTTAATGGATCATGTGGTTGTGGCAATTCCATTTCCTAATGGTTTAGGTCATTCCTTGGAACGTATTGATATTGAATATGAATAGCAGCCCCCACGATGTGGTTTGTGCAAAATTTTTGATCATGATGATGCTGCATGTCCCAAGAAGGTTAAATAATCTAGTTTGAAGTCTAATGTTGATGAGGAGGGCTTTGTTGAAGCTACTAAGCGTAAGGGTAAGGGTAAAGTGCCAACTCATGAAAAGGTTATTGATGGAGTTCGTTTTGCAAAACCTAAGGTTACATTTAATTACTGTTGGCAACCGGTTTCGAAAACTAAAGGGGGGGTCTGATGGAGCGTCGTCTTCTAAGGGTAATAGTACTAACAAGGAACCTACTGTTCCTAAGGATGGTGTGGAGAATGGTGCTTCATCTTCAAAGGCTCATGGTACAAATAATGAACCAAGTGATAAGAATGTGGAAGCTGGTCTTAATTCATTGGTTAATCAGGTTAATAATGATGTTCAAGCCCCTTCTAAGTATATTCATGATGATTTAAGTGATATTATCACTAAGAATTCTTTTGGAGCGCTTAGTGATGATGTGACCAGTTCTGAATTTGGGTTTGAGGGGGATTTATCTCATGAGAATCAAGGGGTTCATGAAGTGAATAGTGATACGGATCATGAGGTTGATGAGTACATTGAATGTGGTAATCGTTACACGGTCACTAGTAATCAAAAGGAAGCAAGCACTTCCTCTGTTGATTTTCCTCATGTATAGTATCGCTTCTTGGAATATTAGGGGAATGAACCAATCCCCTAAACAAAATGAGGTTCGTCAGGTTAGTTGTGAAAATCAACTTTCTGTTTGTGCTATTTTGGAATCGCATGTCTCTAATTCTCATCTTCAGGAGTTATGCATGAGGGTGTTTAAAGGTTGGGATTGGACTTCTAATGGTAATTTGTGTAGTAGTGGTTCTCGTATCATTTTGGGATGGAATGTGGATGCGGTTGATTTGAATGTGGTTGCTATGACTGATCAGGTGATCCATACTTTCATTCGATTTAAGGCTGATAAAAAGGAGTTGTTTTGTTCTTTTATTTATGCTCACAATAAATATATTCATCGGAGACCCCTATGGGATAATCTTGGTTTACATAAACAGCTGGTTCGTAATCGCCCTTGGTGTGTTCTTGGGGATTTCAATTCAGCTCTTTACTTAGAAGATAAGGTCGAGGGTTCTTCGGTTATTGATATTGCGATGCGGGAATTTAAGGAGTGTGTGGATGCTAATGAGTTGGTTGATATAAACCGCTCGGGGCTGCAATTTACTTGGACTCAAAATCCGAGAGGTGTGGATGGTACTTTGAGGAAGATTGATCGCATAATGGCTAACCTTGGGTTTTTGGATTCGTTTGCTGGTGCTCATGCTATCTTTCAACCGTACCGTGTTTCTGATCACTCCCCGGCTATTCTTCATATTCCTACGATATGTAAGTTTAAACCTAGGCCTTTTAAATTCTCTAATATTCTTGTTCATAATTCTAGGTTTAAACAGCAAGTTCAAGAGTGTTGGAGTACATCGGTCAGTGGTTTTCATATGTTTAAAGTGGTTAGTAAATTGAAGGCGCTTAAAAAGCCTTTTCGGGAAAAAACCCTAAAAACGATTTTCTCTCTAAGGTGTGGGCGATTTTTTGCGAAACCCTAACAACCCTCCATGTTCAATCGTTTTTTCCTATTTTCGATCCTAGAACATGTTTTTCTGTTACTGATTTGATATTAATTCGTGTTTAACATTCGTGTTTTACTCTTATTACTCAGATCTTAACCTTAAATCTGGTCTAGTCGATTTGGGTGATACGTATTATATTAGGGTTTCCAAAAAATCGCCCCACTTTATCTGATCGGTTTCTTGTTTCTACTTAATTCTTTGTCGGTTTAATTGTTCTTTTGATAGTTAAATCATTTCTATATACCTTGGGTCGATCAGTGGGTTTTATTCGACATATGTGATTATCGTTATATCTTTGGTCGGTTTGGGATCGCTTTCTGATTGATGCAACATCTCCTTGACGATTTATTATAAATCGTTTACTATTATATTGGGGCGATCTGTGGATGGTTTTTTGGGCAGTCGGTTTGCTTCACTATTGCTTTATCTTTTGATCGCTGCTGATTTGGGTGGTTTAAAGCTTCAAAGATTATTATTTAACCTGGCTAGGGTTTGTGTGTGCTGCTCATTAATGCTATAACTAAACCTTTGGTTTGGTTTAACTTCTAAGTGCAAGTAACCCTTTTTAGGGTTTGATTGATACGTATGAGTGCAACTGGTCATGGTGCTGTTTGTTTATTAGTACGTGGGTTTAGAGAGAGAGATTTGAGTTGATTCGATCATTGAATGTTAGGGTTTTATTCAAACTCTATTTACGTGATGAAACTACATGGAAGGGGGGCTCAAGCTGTTTATGTTGCTGATTGATTTCATGGGTTTTATCTTTTAAGTTGGTTGATTATTCATGGAAGTTAGGGTGTGCAACACCCTATTAGATGTCCTCTGTTCGTATTTCTTCCCTATCTAGTATGTTATGATGTTGCTGCTGTTTGGAGTATGGCTTGGGATGAGATATGTCAAGGTTGAAGTTTCTTGGTTGATTAGAGTACTTTGGTTTGCATTCTGATTTTGGTTGCTTTTGGCAGCTTAGGGGTACTTTAATCTTTGCCATAGTGTTTGTTGTGCTGGTGGCACATGGAAGTTAGGGTTCATCACCCTAGATTCGTTGTTTAGTGACCTCACTCATGGAGTTATCTTGGCTGTCTTGAAGTGGGTGATCCTAACATATTCTTTGCTGATTTGCTGCATGTTTTTTAAGGCTTGCTCATGCTGTACTTTGAAGTAGCTTTTGGCTTTATTTGGCATGTTGGAGAATTCTCCATGGAAGTGTATGGACTGCTATAGTGATTAAAAGGCTCAAGTATGTCCTTGAGTAGTATTATAATTTTATTTATTTGTCATTATGGTAGGTTCATCTTGTAAGTTATAAGAATGGTCTGTCATTCTTATATAGTTGGTTTTTGTTATTTTGTTAGTTGTTCGGCATGTAAGTGTCCTAAGGGACTGAGATGAGGGATACACCCTCATCCATTGTACTTCAATGTTTTTGGTGTAATATATTTGCCAGGGTGAATTAACCCTTTTACCCAAAAAAAAAGCCTTTTCGGAGTATGCTTTTCCGAGAAGGAAATATTCATGAGAAAGTTACTAAACTTCGTCATGAATTGGATGAGGTTCAACTTGCCCTTGATTTGGATCCTTTTAATGTTAATTTGCGTGAGGAGGAAGCATGTTATCTTAATGCTTTCAATGATGCTGTTTTGAAGGAAGAATGTTTTCTCAAGCAAAAGGCTAAGGTTGAATGGTTTCGGGTTGGTGACTCAAATTCTGCTTATTTTCATAAGGTTGTAAAGAGTAGGAAAGCTAGGAGTCGGATTGATTCTATTTGTGATGGTAATGGTGTGCATTTGGTGGAGGATCAGATTCCTAATGCTTTTGTATCTTATTTTACATCATTCCTTGGTCAAGAGGGGCTTACTTTACCATTGGATGATTCTGCTCTTTTCATATCGACTCTTGATCCTAATGTGGCGCTTGATATGGTTCGCGATGTTACGTCTTGTGAGGTCAAAGATGCTATATTTTCTATGGGAGATGATAAGGCGCCGGGTCCAGATGGTTATTCGGCTGCATTTTTTAAGGGTGCTTGGGATATTATTTCGCATGATGTTACCAAGGCGGTTCAGGAATTTTTTGTTAATGGTAAATTGTTGAAAGAGATTAATCATACTACCATTGCCCTTTTGCCTAAGATCAATTCTCCCACTCGGATAACTGATTTTAGGCCTACTTCGTGTTGCAATGTGATTTTCAAGTGTATTAGTAAGATTATTGCCAACCGGATTAAGGAGAGCCTTAGTACTTTGGTTAGTCCGAATCAGTCTGCGTTTATTCCTGGTAGACGGATTGCTGATAACATTCTGCTTACTCAGGAGCTTATGCATAATTATCACCTTAATCGTGGTCTGTCTAGATGTGCTTTTAAGGTGGATATTCAGAAGGCGTACGACACGGTTAATTGGCAGTTTTTGAGGTGTATTCTGGTTCGTTTTGGTTTTCATCCACATATGGTTCACTGGATTATGGAGTGTGTTTCTACTACTTCGTTTTTTATTAGTGTGAATGGCATCTTGCATGATTATTTTAAGGGTAAGCGTGGTCTTAGGCAAGGGGATCCGTTGTTGCCTTATCTTTTCACGCTTGTTATGGAGGTGCTTACACTTATTTTGAGGCGTCGCGTTCGGGATTCTGATTTGTTCACTTTTCATCACAAATGCTCGCAACTTAATTTAATTAATCTTTGTTTTGCTGATGACTTGTTCTTGTTTGCTCATGGTGATGCGCTTTCAGCAGGTGTTATTATGGATTCCTTAGAAGAGTTCAAGGATGTTTCAGGCTTGTCTCCTAGCTTACCCAAGAGCACTGCTTATTTCTGTAATGTTCTCAATCATGTTAAGCTAGCTATTTTGCAGATACTTCCATTTGTTGAAGGGACTTTGCCTGTGAAGTATCTTGGGGTGCCGTTGGTTACTACTAGATTGATATTTCGAGATTGTAAGGAATTGGTGGAGAAGCTTTCTAATCGCATTAATGATTGGAGGAATAAATCCCTCTCCTTTGCTGGTCGGCTTCAGCTTATTCAATCTGTTCTATCTTCTATGCACATTTATTGGGCCTCGGTTTTTATCCTCCCTGCTCGTATTGTGTCTGATCTTGAGCAACTTATGCGGGGTTTCCTTTGGAAAGGTTATTTTAAAGTTGCTTGGGAGGTTGTCTGTTTACCTAAACAGGAGGGTGGGCTTGGGATTCGTAGACTTGAATCTATTAATACGGCTCTAATTGCTGCTCATATTTGGCGTTTGTTCAATTCTATGGATTCTTTATGGGTGAAATGGATTCATACATATAGGTTGCGTGGTCGTAACTTTTGGGATGTTCCATGTCGTGGTAATTTGTCTTGGAGTTGGCGGAAGATACTTCAGATTAGTCCTCTTGTTAGGCAATTTTTTTGGTATAATATTGGGAATGGTTTGAAGGCTTCTGCTTGGTTTGATAAGTGGTGTTCGGTTGGTCCTCTTTGTCTTATTGTGTCCTCGAGGGATATTTACCGGGCTGGTTTTTCTTCAAATTATTTGGTTCGAGACATTATTTTGGAGGATTCTTGGGCTAGGCCGAATAGGTGGGGAGATCGGTATCCAATGCTTACATCAATTTCAGTTCCTACCTTAAATGATAATATGGATGATCGTTTAGTTTGGAAGACGGGCGATGGTCATGTTAAGTCTTTCTCTGTCTCTTCTGTTTGGGAGTGTATTAGGCCACGTGGACAGGTTGTTGATTGGTTTCATCTTGTTTGGTTCTTGCATCGTATTCCGAGGCATGCTTTTCATTTGTGGCTGGTTTTGAGAAGGAGGCTTCGTACTCAGGATATGCTTCATTCTAATGATCCCACAAGAGACGGTCTTGTGTGCCCTTTATGCAAAACCCAACCAGATTCTCATAATCATCTTTTCTTTGAGTGTTTGTTTTCTTTTCAGGTTTGGGACTCTTTGAAGGTGTTTGCTGGTCTTACGGATATCCCTTCTACTTTAGAGGATGTGGTGCATCACTTGATCCCTATCTCTACATCTCGGTCTGTGAGAAGCGTTGTTTCAAAGCTGTTGTTTGCGGCGACTTCTTACTTTATTTGGCAAGAGAGAAACAACAGGATCTTCAAGCAGCAACGTCAGTCTGAAAGCCAATTGATTGATGTCATTAAATCAACGGTGCGTTTGAAGCTTCTTACTTGTCGTTTCAAAAGGAGGGTGAATGTGCTTGACCTATTGCGTGTTTGGCGGCTGCCTATGAGTCTTATGCATTCTTAATGGCGAGTTCAATTCTTGATGATCCTTTCTTGGTTTGGGAGCGTAAGGCTGGTCTTGAGTCCTTGGTTGTTGTTTTTGGCGGTAGTTGGAGTTCGTTGGAGATTCGGGTGAGTGTTGTACTCTTTTTCCCTACTCCAAGGTTTTCCCTCTGGGTTTTTACTTGGAAAGGGTTTTTAAGGAGGCAGGCTCATCTGGTTCATCAATCTCCCTCGAAGAGACGGGCAGACATATGTGGTCTTTCTTGTGTCATAAGATGGTTATTTCCGGTTGGTGTATTGGTTAGTGTAATTATTTATTGTTTTAACGCTTAGTGGCCTGTCACAAGCGTTTTAGTTGGATGTTCAAGCATTGCTTGAGGTTAATGTGGTACTTCAGCCACATTTCATTGTACTTAAATGATTTTTTGGTGTAATATAATTTACCGGGTGGAATGCCCTTTACAAAAAAAAAAAAAAAAAAAAAAAAAAAAAAAAAAAAAAAAAAAAAAAAAAAAGTGGGGACAACGGCTCTTATAATGGAAGGGACAAATTGCCCTCATAAAGTTAGTCTTTAGGGACTACGGATCTCATCATGCAATTGAGTATTGTTCTTATCAAGTGTGCAAGCATAAGGCACAACGGCTATCATCATATAAAGGCAAATTGCACTCATCAAGTGAGCAAGCGTTTAGGGACAACGGCTCCCATAAAGTAAGGTACAATTGCTCTCAACAAGTGAGCCTTTATGGACAAAGACACTTATGATGTAAGGGACAAATTGCCCTCATAAAGTTAGCCTTTAGGAACAATAGATCTCATCATGTAAGTGACAATTGCTCTTATTAGGTATCCGAGCATTAGGGACGATGGCTATCATCATGTAAAGGGCAATTGTTCTCATCAAGTGAGAGCGTTTAGGGACAACGGCTCCCATATTGTAAGGTACAATTGCTCTCAACAAGTGAGCCTTTAGGGACAACGGCTCTTATCATGTAAGGGACAAATTGCTCTCACAAAGTTAGTCTTTAGGGACAACGGATCTCATCATGCAAGTGACTATTGCTCTTATCAAGTGTGCAAGCATTAGGGACAACGACTATCATCATGTAAAGGGAAATTTCACTCATCATGTGAGCAAGCGTTTAGGGACAACGGCTCCCATAAAGAAAGATACAGTTGCTCTCAACAAGTGAGCCTTTAGGAACAATGGCTCTAATCATTTAAGGGACAAATTGCCCTCATAAAGTTAGCCTTTACGGACAACGAATCTCATCATGTAAGTGACAATTGCTCTTATCAAGTATGCAAGCATTAGGGACACTGACTATCATCATGTAAATGGCAATTGCTCTCATCAAGTGAGCAAGCGTTTAGGGACAACGACTCCCAGAACGTAAGGTACAATGCGAATTGCGAAACCCTCACACCCCTTAATCGTTTTCCCATAATCGCCCTCTTGAACATGATTTTCTGTATTGTTTTTTGCTCTTGATTCGTGTTTAACATTCGTGTTTTACACCTATTACTCAAAATCATTACCTTTAATCTGTTCTAAGTCGACTTTGGGATTAAACGTATTTTTTTAGGGTTTCCAATTCGTCCCTAGTTTTATGTTCTATGGTCGATTCCTGTAACTATCAAATCATTATTACAATTGTTCAGGATCGATTATTGGTATCCTTATTATCCCTTTATACTTGATACTTAAAGTCGGCTGTTTTAGTCGGTTTTAATTTTCTTATATAAGGATCGTGGTTGGGTTCCTACGCTTGATTGTTATATCTTTGGTGGGGCTGATCGCTACATGTTCATGGTATTAGGTCGGTTATGATCTAATTTATATACTCTTATGATGCGATCTGGTTATTGGGGTGTATATATTCGATCTTATTGCATACCGAAACCCTTATGGGTTTATTATTTGGTCGATTATGTTCATGTGGAGGTTGTTCTTTAATTGCAAAATCCAAGCCATTGGTTTGGTGTTATTACGTTTTGGTTTGCTGCTGGTGCTTAACTCAAAGCTTTACTCGTTTAGGGTTTAGTTTTTATTCAAATTGCATGTAACCCGTTTAGGGTTTTGGAGTATACAAGTGCGTTTGGATTTGTGGAATTCACGCTGCATGTTATCTCATCTTTGGGATTGTTTTGCGACTGCATGTTCATGATGATGTTAGTGTTTGTAAGTCCTTCGTGGTTCAAGTGGGTTTGTGAGAGAGATGGAAGTGCTGCTGCTGTTCGCTATTGGAAGTTAAGTTTTATTCGTTTCTTATTCAAAAAACGTTTGCGAACATTGTTGTAAGTTAGGGTTTGCCAACCCTATTTTTGTCTATGACTGATCTAGATACATTGGATTTCATTCTTAGCTTGAGTTTCATCTCATTGAAACTTGTAGTAGATGAGGTATTGGATCGAGTTGTAGTGCTTGTTTGGGTTTTTTTACCCTTGGATTGTTGCATGGTGCCCTTGTTCTTGCTGTTTTGTTTATCGTGGTGTCCTTTTCATGGGATATTTACGTTTTGGCTTTGGAAGGGGATCATGGCATGAAGGTTGTTGGGCAAGTTGGAGGATTCTTCATGGAAGTTAAGGTGGACCGCCATAGTGATATTGAAGGCTCAAGTGTTTCTTGAGTAATATTGTAATTTTTATTTACTTTTGTCATTATTGTTAGGTTCATTTTATTGTAAGTTATAAGAATGGTTTGTCATTCTTATATTCGAGTCTGTAAGTGTCCTAAGGGACTGAGGTGAGGGACATCACCCTCATCCTATTGTACCTCAACGTTTTTTGGTGTAATGCATTTTACCGGGGTGAATAAACCCTTTTACCCAAAAAAAAGAACGTAAGGTACAATTGCTCGCAACAAGTGAGCCTTTAGGGACAACGGCTCTTATCATTTAAGGGATAAATTGCACTCATAATGTTAGCCTTTAGGGACAACGGATCTCATCATGTAAGTGACAATTGCTCTTATCAAGTGTGCAAGCACTAGGGACAACAACTATCATCATGTATCGGCAATTGCACTCATCAAGTGAGCAAGCGTTTAGGCACAACGGCTCCCATAAAGTAAGGTACAATTGCTCTCAACAAGTCGGCCTTTAGGGACAACGGGTCTTATCATGTAAGGGACAAATTGCTCTAATAAAGTTAGTCTTTAGGGAGTACGGATCTTATCATCCAATTGAGTATTGCTCTTATCAGTGTGCAAGGATTAGGCAATTTGTCCCTAAACGCTTGCTCACTTGATGAGTGAAATCTCCCTTTACATGATGATAGTCATTGTCCCTAATGCTTGCACACTTGATAAGAGCAATTGTCACTTACATGATGAGATCCGTTGTCCCTAGCTAACTTTATGAGGGTAATTTATCCCTTAAATGATAAGATCCGTTGTCCATAAAGGCTCACTTGTTGAGAGCAATTTTACCTTACGTTATGGGAGCCGTTGTCCCTAAACGCTTGCTCACTTGATGAGAGCAATTGCCATTTACATGATGATAGCCGTTGTCCCTAATGCTTGCATACTTGAGAAGAGCAATTATCACTTACATGATGAGATCCGTTGTCCGTGAAGGCTAACTTTATGAGGGCAATTTGTCCCTTAAATGATAAGAGCCGTTGTCCCTAAAGGCTCACTTGTTGAGAGCAACTGTACCTTTGTTTTTGGAAGTCGTTGTCCCTAAACGCTTGCTCACTTGATGAGTAAAATTTCCCTTTACATGATGATAGGCTTTGTACCTAATGCTTGCACACTTGATAAGAGCAATAGTCACTTGCATGATGTGATCCATTGTCCTTAAGACTAACTTTATGAGGACAATTTGTCCCTTTAATGATAAGAGCCGTTGTCCCAAAAGGCTCACTTGTTTAGAGCAATTGTACATTACTTTATAGGAGCCATTGTCCCTAAACGATTCCTAACTTGATGAGAGCAATTGCCCTTTACATGATAATAGTCGTCGT
Source organism: Artemisia argyi (assembly GCA_030686995.1). Classification (NCBI taxonomy): domain Eukaryota; kingdom Viridiplantae; phylum Streptophyta; class Magnoliopsida; order Asterales; family Asteraceae; genus Artemisia; species Artemisia argyi. The sequence continues at coordinate 34,771,848 of CM060699.1, read as the reverse complement.
CCCTAATGCATGCATACTTGATAAGAGTAATTGTCACTTACATGATGAGATCCGTTGTTCCTAAAGGCTAACTTTATGAGGGCAATTATCCCTTACATCTTACGAGTCGGTGTCCCTAAAGGTTCACTTGTTGAGAGCAATTGTACCTTACTTTTTGGGAGCCGTTGTCCCTAAACGCGTGCTTAATTGATGAGTGCAATTTGCCTTTACATGATGATAGCCGTTGTGCCTAATGCTTGCACACTTGATAAGAGCAATATTCAATTGCATGATGAGATCCATAGTCCCAGAAGACTAACTTTATGAGGGCAATTTATCCCTTACATGTTATGAGAGCTGTTGCCCCTAAACGCTTTTTTTTTTGGTAAAGGGCATTCCAGCCGGTAAATTATATTACACCAAAAAATCGTTAACGTACAATGGAATGTGGCTGAAGTACCACATTAACCTCAAGCAACGCTTGAACAACCAACTAAGACGCTTGTGACAGGCCACTAAGCGTTAAAACAATAACTTAAACGCTTGCTCACTTGATGAGTGCAATTTCCCTTTACATGATGATAGCCGTTGTCCCTATTGCTTGCACACTTGATAAGAGCAATTGTCACTTACATGATGAGATCCGTTGTCCCTAAAGGCTAACTTTATGAGGGCAATTTGTCCCTTAAATGATAAGAGCCGTTGTCCCTAAAGGCTCAATTGTTGAGAGCAATTATACCTTGCTTTACGGGAGCCGTTGTCCCTAAATGCTTGCTCACTTGATGAGTACAATTGCCCTTTACATGATTATAGTTGTCCCTAATGCTTGCACACTTGATAACAGCAATAGTCACTTACATGAGGAGATCCGTTGTCCCTAAAGGCTAGCTTTATGAGGGCAATTTGTGCCTTACATCATAAGAATTGTTGTCCCTAAAGGCTCACTTATTGAGAGCTATTGTACCTTACTTTATGGGAGTCGTTGTCCCTTAATGCTTGCTGACTTGATGAGTGCAATTTACCTTTGCATGATGATAGCGGTTGTGCCTAATGCTTGCACACTTGATAAGAGCAATACTCAATTGCATGAAGAGATCCGTAGTCCCTAAAGACTAACTTTATGAGGGCAATTTATCCCTTACATGATAAGAGCCGTTGTCCCTAAAGGCTCACTTGTTGAGAGCAATTGTACCTTACTTTATGGGAGCCGTTGTCCATAAACGCTTGCTCACTTGATGAGTGCAATTTCCCTTTACATGATGATAGCTGTTATCCGTATTGCTTGCACACTTGATAAGAGCAATTGTCACTTACATGATGAGATCCGTTGTCCATAAAGGCTAACTTTATGAGGGCAAGTTGTCCCTTAAATGATAATAGTTGTTGTCCCTAAAGGCTCACTTTTTGAGAGCAATTATACCTTACATTATGGGAGCCGTTGTCCCTAAACGCTTGCTCACTTGATGAGAGTAATTGTAATTTACATGATGATAGCCGTTGTCCATTATGCTTGCATACTTGATAAGAGCAATTGTCACTTACTTGATAAGATCCGTTGTCCCTAAAGGCTAACTTTATGAGGGCAATTTGTCCCTTAAATGATAAGATCCGTTGTCCCTAAAGGCTCACTTGTTGAGAGCAACTGTACCTTTATTTATGGGAGTCGTTGTCCCTAAACGCTTGCTCACTTGATGAGTGAAATTTCCCTTTACATGATGATAGTCGTTGTCCCTGACGCTTGCACACTTGATAAGAGCAATAGTAACTTGCATGATGAGATTCGTTGTCCCTAAAGACTAACTTTATGAGGGCAATTTGTCCTTTAAATGATAAGAGCCATTGTCCCTAAAGGCTCACTTGTTGAGAGTAATTGTACCTTACATTATAGGAGCCGTTGTCCCTAAATGCTTCCTCACCTGATGAGATCAATTGCCCTTTACATGATGATAGCCGTCGTCCCTAATGCTTGCATACATGATAATAGCAATTTTCACTTACATGACGAGATCCGTTGTTCCTAAAGGCTAACTTTATGAGGGCAATTTGTCCCTTACATCATAAGAGTCGTTGTCCCTAACGGCTCACTTGTTGAGAGCAATTGTACCTTACTTTATAGGAGTGGTTGTCACTAAACGCTTGCTCAGTTGATGAGTGCAATTTGCCTTTACATAATGATAGCCGTTGTGCCTAATGCTTGCACACTTGATAAGAGCAATATTCAATTGCATGATGAGATCCATAGTCCCTGAAGACTAACTTTATGAGGGCAATTTATCCCTTACATGTTATGAGAGCTGTTGCCCCTAAACGCTTTTTTTTTTGGTAAAGGGCATTCCAGCCGGTAAATTATATTACACCAAAAAATCGTTAACGTACAATGGAATGTGGCTGAAGTACCACATTAACCTCAAGCAACGCTTGAACAACCAACTAAGACGCTTGTGACAGGCCACTAAGCGTTAAAACAATAACTTAAACGCTTGCTCACTTGATGAGTGCAATTTCCCTTTACATGATGATAGCCGTTGTCCCTATTGCTTGCACACTTGATAAGAGCAATTGTCACTTACATGATGAGATACGTTGTCCCTAAAGGCAAACTTTATGAGGGCAATTTGTCCCTTAAATGATAAGAGCCGTTGTCCCTAAAGGCTCAATTGTTGAGAGCAATTATACCTTGCTTTACGGGAGCCGTTGTCCCTAAATGCTTGCTCACTTGATGAGTACAATTGCCCTTTACATGATTATAGTTGTCCCTAATGCTTGCACACTTGATAACAGCAATAGTCACTTACATGAGGAGATCCGTTGTCCCTAAAGGCTAGCTTTATGAGGGCAATTTGTGCCTTACATCATAAGAATTGTTGTCCCTAAAGGCTCACTTGTTGAGAGCTATTGTACCTTACTTTATGGGAGTCGTTGTCCCTTAATGCTTGCTGACTTGATGAGTGCAATTTACCTTTGCATGATGATAGCGGTTGTGCCTAATGCTTGCACACTTGATAAGAGCAATACTCAATTGCATGAAGAGATCCGTAGTCCCTAAAGACTAACTTTATGAGGGCAATTTATCCCTTACATGATAAGAGCCGTTGTCCCTAAAGGCTCACTTGTTGAGAGCAATTGTACCTTACTTTATGGGAGCCGTTGTCCATAAACGCTTGCTCACTTGATGAGTGCAATTTCCCTTTACATGATGATAGCTGTTATTCGTATTGCTTGCACACTTGATAAGAGCAATTGTCACTTACATGATGAGATCCGTTGTCCATAAAGGCTAACTTTATGAGGGCAAGTTGTCCCTTAAATGATAATAGTTGTTGTCCCTAAAGGCTCACTTTTTGAGAGCAATTATACCTTACATTATGGGAGCCGTTGTCCCTAAACGCTTGCTCACTTGATGAGAGCAATTGTAATTTACATGATGATAGCCGTTGTCCATTATGCTTGCATACTTGATAAGAGCAATTGTCACTTACTTGATAAGATCCGTTGTCCCTAAAGGCTAACTTTATGAGGGCAATTTGTCCCTTAAATGATAAGATCCGTTGTCCCTAAAGGCTCACTTGTTGAGAGCAACTGTACCTTTATTTATGGGAGTCGTTGTCCCTAAACGCTTGCTCACTTGATGAGTGAAATTTCCCTTTACATGATGATAGTCGTTGTCCCTGACGCTTGCACACTTGATAAGAGCAATAGTAACTTGCATGATGAGATTCGTTGTCCCTAAAGACTAACTTTATGAGGGCAATTTGTCCTTTAAATGATAAGAGCCGTTGTCCCTAAAGGCTCACTTGTTGAGAGTAATTGTACCTTACATTATAGGAGCCGTTGTCCCTAAATGCTTCCTCACCTGATGAGATCAATTGCCCTTTACATGATGAGAGCCGTCGTCCCTAATGCTTGCATACATGATAATAGCAATTTTCACTTACATGACGAGATCCGTTGTTCCTAAAGGCTAACTTTATGAGGGCAATTTGGCCCTTACATGATAAGAGCCATTGTCCCTAAAGGCTCACTTGTTAAGAGCAATTATACCTAACTTTATGGGAGTTGTTGTCCCTAAATGCATGCTCACTTGATGAGTGCAACTGTCCATTACATGATGGTAGTTGTTGTCCCTAATGCTTGCACACTTAATAAGAGCAATTTTCACTTACATGATGAGATCCGTTGTCCCTAAAGGCTAACTTTATGAGCGCAATTTGTCCCTTACATGATAAGAGCCGTTGTCCTGAAAGGCTCACTTGTTGAGAGCAATTGTACCTTACTTTATGGGAGCCGTTGTCCCTAAACGCTTGCTCACTTGATGAGTGCAATTTCCCTTTACATGATGATAGTCGTTGTCCCTCTTGCTTGCATACTTGATAAGAGTAATTTTCACTTACATGATGAGATCCGTTGTCCCTAAAGAATAACTTTCTGAGGGCAATTTGTCCCTTAAATGATAAGAGCCGTTGTCCCTAAAGGCTCACTTGTTGAGAGCAATTGTACCTTTCTTTATGGGAGTCGTTGTCCCTAAATGCTTGCTCACTTGATGAGTGAAGTTTCCCTTTACATGATGATAGTTGTTGTCCATAATGCTTTCACACTTGATAAGAGCAATTGTCACTTGCATGATGAGATCCGTTGTCCCTAAAGGCTAACTTTATGAGGGCAATTTTTCCCTTACATGATAAGAGCCGTTGTCCCTAAAGGCTCACTTGTTGAGAGCAATTGTACCTTACATTATAGGAGCCGTTGTTCCTAAACGCTTCTTCACTTGATGAGAGCAATTGCCCTTTACATGATGATAGCCGTCGTCCCTAATGCTTGCATACTTGATAAGAGCAATTGTCACTTACATGATGAGATCCGTTGTTCCTAAAGGATAACTTTATGAGGGCAATTTGTCCCTTACATGATAAGAGTCGTTGTCCATAAAGGCTCACTGTTGAGAGCAATTGTACCTTACTTTATGGGAGTTGTTGTCCCTAAACGCTTACTCACTTGATGAGTGCAATTTGCCTTTACATGATGATAGCCGTTGTGCCTAATGCTTGCACACTTGATAAGAGCAATACTCAATTACATGATGAGATCCGTAGTCCCTAAAGACTAACTTTATGAGGGCAATTTGTTCCTTACATGATAAAATCCGTTGTCCCTAAAGGCTCACTTGTTGAGAGCAATTGTACCTTACTTTATGGGAGCCGTTGTCCCTAAACGCTTGCTCACTTGATGAGTGCAATTTCCCTTTACATGATGATAGCCGTTGTCCCTATTGCTTTTTGTGTAAAGGGGAGTAATCCTGCACCCGGGTAAAATATATTAACCAAAAAACATTGAAGTACAACGGATGAAAGTGATTCCCTCATCACAGTCCCTTAGGACACTTACATGCAACCACTATATAAGAATGACATGCCATTCTTATAACTTACATAATAAAACTTACAACCTATAATGACTATACAAGTGGATATAAAAATGAAAAAGTAATAACTTGTTTCCACAAGACATCGCGAAAGCCATAGTCATCATAGAACTTCCGAACATCTCCATTGTCCCACAAACATGCTTCAAAAGAACACAGCTGTGATACACAAGGAGATGACCTTATCCGTAGTGATCAACTCTATTCTTAAAAAAATCAGCATATCTTAGCACTTGAGCGCACCACCAACTTCCACGACCACAAAGAACGACATCTCATGACCTGATGATACAGCGAACGCCCAAACTACCGGTCCATGAGATCAAGAACAAGGGTATTTGAACAAGATCCCTAAAAAACTTGACTTACAATTGTATCACATGTAATAATGATGCCCCGAACAAACCATCATTACATAGCAGCTCCATATCACATGAATGATTCAAAGAATAAACAGCAACGACATATTAAACCCCACAACCATGCAATATTACCACTATAACACGTTACAATATATCATCGGCTGCCACAAGCAAAAAATGAATCTGATAAAACCGAATTGAATGTAACCTGCCATAGACAAGAACAAGGTTATTAGAAGCCCTAACTTACAACCACCAATCATGATCCGTACAGCAAACCAACCCTTGCAGCAAAGATCCAATAGAAACCAAAATAGGGATTCGAAACCCTAATTTCCAAATCATATCAGATGTAGAACCAGCATACACCATCATCTCGATCTGCAAAAGTATGATTATAGCAGTAGTAGCAGAAATCGAAACCTCCAGGAAGCAACATAACAATTAAACGACCCATCCAAGGTTGCCAAAATCATAAGAATAGGGTTTCACGAAACCCTAACATACACAAACACCATCACGATCTGCAAAGGTAAAGTCACAACAGTAGCAGCATTAAGCAAAACCCTACAATCCAGATCATACAATACACATGCCCCTCTCTCTCATAAAAACCCACATATAAAAAAACATATAATCCAAAGGAACATACAGCTGGCACACACCCTATCGAAATAAACAAAACCCAAAGGGTTTCGCAATGCGTTAAGAATATCCAAACCACCACGAACAGATTGAGCATCAAACAGAAAAAACCTCAATAGGGATCAAATAACGAAACCCTAATAAAGATTAACAATAAAGATCATGTTTTAGTCTAATCATCAATAGATGAATAAGATTAAAATGACAATGCATAAAAATAGGGACGAAAACCATAAAAACCCTGGAAATTAGGGTCATATGAAATTAGGGTCGTATGAACAGCACACCACTTCAAAGAAGACACCATCTTTCAAACTGATTGCATACCAGAAGGTACGATTCTCTCTCCCTTTGTGTGGGCGATTTTTGTGAAACCCTTACAACCCTTGATTTTCAATCGGTTTCTCCTAATTTGATTATAGAACTTGGTTCAATCTGTTCTTTGTCAATTAGATTAATCCGTACTATCTTAGGGTTTCCAAGAATCGCCCATACAAACAATCATCATGTATCTATCACATCCTTAAACGATTATTGTAATCGTTTTTTATTCTAGGGTCGATTACTATGATCCATTTGTTCCTTGTTTTTGATTCCTAAAGTCGGTTTTGACTTTACATATATAAGGATCGATTTTAATTCTATGGCGGTTCAGATCTATCCCTACCTCGTTTGTTAGGGTTCTTTGAAGAACGATTCTTTTTATAGGGTTTCGTATTTTTTAGATTTGATCGCTATTGGGTTTGTTGCGCTGAATGAATACAAAACCTTTTTTAGGTTTTTACTTGATCGCTGCTGGTTCTGCCTTGTTGCATATTTGATCATTCTTATTATTCTTTGCACATGGCGTTGTTTGGATTGTGCTTTGAAGATAACGAAACCCTAATTTTTAGGTTTTCATTCATTATTTTTCCTGTAAGTTGGACGCTTGTCCATTTGTTATGGAAGTCGATCTCTTTGATCGTGGTTATATTTTCTGGGTTGTGATGATCAGTCATGGAAGTGGGTTTGAAAGAGGGTATGTGACGTTTGTCGTGTTAGGTTAGGGTGTGATCTCACCCTATGGTTCGTTGCATGATGCTTTTCCATGTTTGGTATTGTTTACATAGCTGTATTGAAGGGCATCATGGCATGTATGTTGCAGGTTTAATGCATGGTTGTTAGGGTTATCTACAAGCTTATTTGTATGTTACATTCTATTGGTTGCTACTGGATGCTGCTGGTCATTTGGGATGTTTTGATGTATTGAATTCCTATTCAAAATTCCTACGATCATTATTGGAAGTTAGGGTTGAACCCTATGGTATGTACTTGTCCATTGGTTACACAAGTTTGGTTCGTAATGACGTGCATGGTCAGACTTGGTGGATGGGGGCTTGTGTTGGTTTTGTTTGTGGTGTGTGGTGCTACTACAAACAAGTTATATGTTGAAGACCGCTTGGATGTTTCTTTGTGGATTCTTCATGGAAGTTAAACTGGACCGCAATAGTGATAGAGAAGACTCAAGTGTTTTCGTGAGTAATATTGTCATTTTTATGTAATTTGTCATCATTGGTAGGTTCATTTTATTGTAAGTTTTAGGAATGGTGTGTCATTCTTATAGTCGAGTCTGTAAGTGTCCTAAGAGACTGAGGAGGGGGATATCACCCACATCCTATTGTACCTCATCATTTTTTTGGATAATGAATTTTACCGGGGTGAATTAACCCTTTTACCAAAAAAAAAGTCTAGGCTTTATGATCATTAATGCGAGTTGGGTGGCACAGTAAAAATCAAGATATTCACTGAAGATATTTTTACTCTTGATTGGTTTCTGCTGATTGACCATCCATCAGCAGATTGACTTTCATTTCTGCTGAAGGGTAATTTTGAAATTGGATGGATCCACTTTACACGTCAGACATGGTCAACAGTTTGTTCCGATAATTTTGACCACGATTGGGGAACTTCCAAATATAACCTAATTTGCATATCTTTGCCCAAACTAAATTATTCTCCCATCACTCCATTTAAACCCATCATTCCTTTGCATAATTCCAAACCGCTTTTCACAAATAATTCAAATGGCAAGACTTCAATTCAAGAAAGATCATAACAAGTTTGCTATTCTGAAAAAGGCTAAGGGTCATGAAGAGTATGATTCAATGCTGGAGTTTCTACAGCGTTCAAAGATTCATTATGCTTTAACGCATTCTCCAAATGTGATATATGAATCTATAGTGAAGCAATTTTGGGCATCTGCTAGGAAAAGATTTGACACAGAGATCGTGGCTGACATTGATGGTAATGAGTATGTGGTGACTGAAAGGTTGATAAGGACAAAGCTTCATTTGGATGATGAGAATTTTGTTTTTCACTCCAACACTGAAGAGATACTTGACGGGCTGAGGGAAGCTGGTTATCAAAGCACTGACACAACTAAGTGGTGGAAGAATCAGTTCTGTCCCAAGTGGAGGTATTTGGTGCATTTGTTGCTCCAATGTATCAGCAATAAGTGTGGTGGCTGGGATCAGTTCTCTACCCAATTGGGTTGTGGTATTGTCTGTCTTTCTAAGGGGTTAACTTATAATTTCTCAAAGTTTATTTTTGCTAATATGCTCGAAAATATTGAGAAACAAAATCATAAGTTTTTAATGTACCCTAGGTTTCTAAAAATTATAGAATTCATGTGCCCATTAAGAGTCTTGGTTCTAAGTTATTTGCCTCTATGCAAACTAACTATAATGGGGAACATCGCCCTCTGTTAGCTGCTATGTTGCCACATGGCAATGATGATGCAGTTGAGGGTGATGCTACTGGTCATATGCCCTCTCCAAATGCTGCTGATGATGGTAATCCATCATCTTCTGGTGTTGCTGCTGATGGTAATCCTTCAGTAGTAAATGAGAGAGAGCCATCTACAACTGCTGAGCCATTACCTGTTTCTTCTGACCAACCTCCACCTTCCCCTTTACCTCTGTCACCTAGTCCTGTTCCTTCACCATCTCAGGTTGCTTCTGTTGAGCTAACTCCTGAGGTTGAAGAGACAATTCAGTCTCTTGGTACACAGGTACCTACACCTCTTGAGCCTGAGATTGCTAGATTACCTACACCTAGTCCTGTGAGAGAGTCATTTGATGAAGGCTCTCCCAATGTTGTACATATGTCTGTTTCTCCTGCTAGGTTCAATGAAGCTCCTTTTACCACTGAGCAATCTGTTAGTGGAGCAGAGGACCCTGTTACTCTCACTTCTGTACATGATTTGCTTTGCAGGTATATTAGAAAGACTGATGATCTTCAAAAGGAGCTTGCTGATACCAAGTCTACTCTTGGTGTTGAGATTGACATGCTGAAAAGCAGGGTTCAGGATTTGGAGGCACAACTTAATCAGCAGAAGGAAAGAAAGATTGTGACAGATGCTGCTGAAGTGTCTAAGGAGGGTAAATTAGATTCCCTTGAGATTTTGGCTGAAGTTGCTAGACAAACTCATGCTTCTTCTCCCAAAGTTGCTGAAGTTTCACAACCCAAGCAGATAATTCATTTCAGCAGAAGAAGCAGAAGACAATATTTGGCAAAGAAAACTGCTGAATCTTCTAAAGTGTCTAGTGGGGATGAGATTCTTATGACAGATGTTGATCTTCAAAGGAATGAACCAACCAGTACTGTTCCTGCTGAAAAGACCACTGCTGATGCTTCTCAATCAGTAGATACATTCTTTGTTGCTGGAAAGGAATATGTGGTATCATCTGACAAGACAACATCAGCTGATCTAATGCCAGAGGAAGTTCCTGTTGATGAATCAGCAGATTTACATGTAGATTGTCCTGATGGTTCTCCAGCACAAGATACTACTAGTCAGCTTTCTGTTCCTCCTAAAGCTACTTCCACTCAGAAAGATAAAGGAAAATCTGTTATGGTAGCTTCAGCAATTCTTTCTAGAGAGAAAACTAAGCAGGAACTAACTAATGAGAAGCTTAGTGAACTGCTTGCAGCACCATTGCAAGCTAAAGAGGAAGCAAAAGAGGAAGCTGCAAAGACTAAGAGAGATTTGGATATGAAGGCATCTGAGGACCTTGCTAGACAGATACAGGCTGATTTAGATCAAATGGGTCCTCCACTTACTCATACACTACCTGCTGAAAGACAAAAGGAGTTAGATGAAATTGCTAAGAGGTTATCTGCTGAGCAATGGGAACATTTGGCTTCTCAAGTATCTGCTAACCCTGATTTAGCAAAATCTGTACTTGGAGTTGATTATCATGAGACTGATTTTGCTAAAAGGATGGTTGAAAGAGCTAAGCTATAGAGGCAAGCAGAGGAAGAGAGAAAAGCTAAAGAGCTAAGGGACAGACCCTGGACAAAAGGAGAGATTAGAAAGTATATGAGGAATTTTGTCAAGAATCAAAGGTGTTCTATGTTTGGATCAGGATGGACTCAAAAGAAAGTTTGGGGCTTTTCAGACACTCAGCTCACTTCCTACTATGACAAGATCATCTCTAATCTTAATTCCTCAGGTATCAATGTTCCAGATGTGTTAGAGAAGTGTGGCAGACTTATGGATAGGCCTGTTGCTAAGAGGATCAGGCTTGATGATTCTGCTGATCAGCCCACAGAATCCACTGAGTCTCCATTTGGTGTTCAGGAGCATATTCATTCTCCTTCAGTGTTAACTCAGGTTGATGATTCTACTGATGTTGTTCCTTCACCATCTACTGATATTGCAGCTGATACTTGTGTGGAGCCTTCTGCACCTTCAGATGTTGGTAGATCTTCTTCTCCTACTATTCATGCTTCATCAGCTATTCATGTAGTTCAAGAGTCTGTTTCCACTGAAGCTTCTACCACTGAAGCTATTCCTACTAAAGACCAAAAGGATGGTTCTCCTGTTGCTTCAGCAGATGTTCCTAAAGATTCATAATCTATTCCTTCTGAAGCTCGAAAGAATGTATCTTCTGATGCTACAGAACCAGTTCCCACTAATGAGACCTCTGATGATCCTCCACTTGTTACTCCTTCTACCCCTGGTACTAGGAAGAAGACTGTTTTTTTTTTTTTGGGTAAAGGGGAGTAAACCTGCACCCTGGTAAAATTCATTATCCAAAAACGTTGAAGTACAAAATGACGAGGGTGATTTCCCTCGCCCCCAGTCCCTTAGGACACTTACAAGACACGTATCTAAGAATGACAAACCATTCTTAAAACTAACATGCACACCATGTGCAACAGACCATACCTATAACTTACAATATAAGTGTGACAGGCCACACTTATAACTAAAAGCACCTACTCTATGAACAAAAACTACAACGACTATCAAATTATAAATAAAACATCAAGTATAAACTCGAAGCTTCAGAAGTCGTCATAGAAGTTCATAACCTTCAACGATGCAGCCGAAACCATGGTAGACTAGAAGAGCGCCAATCCACACACTTGATCCAACAACTACACCGATCATCATTGATCCAAACTGAACCAAACCAACACTACAACTTGATCCAATACCGCATCTACTAAAAGTTTCAAAAGAGCATGAAACTCAAGCTAAGAATGAAACACAGTGTACTTTGATCAGTCGTAGACAAATATAGGGCTATACGACCCTAACTTACATCAAGATCCAAACCAACACTACAACTCGATCCAATACCTCATCTACTACAAGTTTCAAAATGAAGGAAACTTAAGCTAAGAATGAAAACCATTGTATCTCGATCAGTCGTAGACGAACATAGGGTTTGCCGACCCTAACTTACAGCAAATAGAGCAGCATCGATCAACAAAGAATATATAAGCCAAATAAATAAATCGATCCACCCATAAACGGTCAATAGAAAATAGTGACATTCCTATTGAAACGAATCAAGGATTTTTGAATAAGTTACCCTTTAAACTTAACCTACATGACACGGTCCCCTTCCAAGCAGCCAAATTCAATATTCCATGAAACACCATAATAATCAAACCAGCAAACACAGGAGAACCATGCAATAAACCGAGGGAAAAAACCCACACAAGCACAACAACTCGATCAACTATAGCAGGTCTAGTACAGCAAGCCAGCACCATTCACCATACCACATTGACACCATGGTACGGTTTCATTGCCTTACCACAGTACGAGAACTAGGGTATAAGGAAACCCTAACAAACATCCACCCAATAACGATCCGCAATATAGGGTTTAGGAAACCCTAACATCACCATCGACACAGCAGATCAAACGGGCATCATGAAATATACACCAAGACAATCGAAACCCTAATCCAAACAGAATTATGACCAGCAGAGCAATAGGATCAAGATCACGAACAAACATCCAATAATAATAGGAACAATCCACACCACTAGAGTTTACCAACTCTAACATCCCATAACCACCAAACGATCACAAGACCAGAACAGTTCTTGTAATCATCCCACGAACAAGGGTTTTTGAATAAGTTACCCACAAACTTAACTTACACTCTCTCCAAAACCCACAAATCCATATTCACATCTGATAAAGAACCAGCAGTACGAACCAACCCCAAAGGATTACCTTCAGATGACACCCATGGATAATGAATAAACACGAAACCCTAAGATTAGGGTTTCATATAATCGTTGAAGCACCATGCAACCAGATATGATAAAATAAACCACACGGGTATGAATAACGAATAGATCCAGTAGCAAACCCAACAATCGTACCCAGTAACAAGTACCAGCATACAATCATAAAAGAGGAAAACCCTAAAAACGATCACAAAGAGAAATCGTTTAGGGTTCATGAAATCATCCCTTATATATATAAATGAGAACCGACCTAAATCAGAACCGACATATGAGAATGAATAAAGGGACGATTAACATAAGGCGGTTTAAAACCCTAAGAAAAACGAATTCAGAAAAAATAAGGGGTATAGCCGCCAGAAAGTAGAGAAATCCGATAAGATAAAATTGAAAATCGATCCAACCACCCTCAATAATCAATTAACTGACTAAACACGTATTGCATATCCCTAAAAAAGAGATAGAGAGGACGATTTAGCAGTTAATTTAGGCCGGAATTATGGGGAGGGTGGTGGCCGGATTTCTCCACTAGGGAGAGAGAAAAAAAAAAAAGTTATATAGGAAGAAGACTGTTGCTAAGAAGAGAAAGGCTTTTAAGGGTGAATCACCTAAGGATAATACTTTTATTGAATTTGATTATGATGATGACAATCCTGTTGTTTGGGAGAGAGTAGTTAAATGGGAACTTGTTGACTCTCCAACTGGTCAAGGACAAGTCAATGTACTTCACAGACAAGATGGTTCCACCAAAGAGTTTACTTTTCTAAGTCAAATTTTACATATGGTGGATAGGCAAGACATTATTTCTCTATATGGATGGGTTGTCACTTATTATAAATCTCATCAACCTGAAGGGATTGGTATGTTTTTTCTGGGAGATTTACAAATCCTCTGTGATTCTCATCTTTTTACTAGTACTGGATTTCATGTGTGGAAAGGTCAGAAGAATTAGGTAGTTGATACTTGGAAATACTTTCCTCTGCCTGATGTTCATATGATCATCACTACCATTGGCAAAACCTTGTATTGTTGGGCAGATGTCATATATCCAATCACAATAGGTGTTATGAACCAATTGCTGGAAGTGAAACTCACTGTTCCTTTGGATATGATTGGGAATGATATGCATATGGCTGAACAGTTGATTAGGGCTATCAAGAGGAGTATTTTGGTTAAGATGGAACTGGAAACTCAACATGGTGTTCGTATTGAAACTTATCTAGAATGATTGGGTATTGGTATGGTATCTTGTTGTATATTTCGTTATTTTCTTTCTTCTTTTCTTTAGTATAAAAAAAAGAAAAAAGAAAAAAAAAACTAACAGCTTTGTATAGTTTCGTGTATGTTGTTTGCAGGTTTGGTGTTGGTTCTTTCCACACCTTCTCTGGTTATCAACTTACCTGATGTTGACTATTCCATCAAAAAGTTGGCTAGTCCAAAGGGTACAGCTTTGGTAAAGACATGTCAAATCTGTTGATAGTTGTAATAGTTTGCTAAAAACTATTGGGTACTCAACTCACCCATGCTTAGCAGCTGAGAGTTGGATGGTTGTCAATTGCCCATGGATTTTTCCTTTATGGATTCCTAATAATTGGCTAGCCCACAAGTGTATGGCTTGTGGTAAAGGCAGTGGAAAACCATATTTGGTATTCAATTTACCAAGGTGATTAAATCAACCAAATAATTGACTAGTCCTGAGCAAACGGCTACAGGTAAAGACAACGCAAATCCGTTTATAGCTAATGATTTGCTAAAAATCATATAATCATTAGTGTACCATGGTTCTCAAACTTAAACATTTGGCTACTCCAGTAGTGATGGCTATTGGTAAAGAGACATCAAATCCATTATTTTCAATGATTCACCTCTCACAGGAGTTAACACACCTGGATGTGATGAGAATAGTATTAAACTAATCTGTTTTGATGTACATTTGGTCATTTGTTGCTGCAAAGATTGGAGTTTTCAAGTATGTGCTGATCATAAAGATCCTGCTGATGATGATTCTTTGCTACTGATGTTCGATTTCAATCCTCTTGGTTTGTAACTTTAAAGATCTATCAAGAATCTTGAACTTAACCATGTCAAATTCAACATTAGGGGAGGATTGTTGGGAACTCTGCTAAGTAAGAATTCTGTTGACAGTTACTACTGAAGGATACTGCTGAAGAGTTGGTTCCTGCTGAAGTAGTGTAACTGCTGAAGACTAGTTTCAGCATTATTAGTTTCTGCGGATATAGATATTCCATATTTTATGCAATATAGTTAGGATATGCATGAGTTTATTTAGGAAGTGATAATGCATATCTTTTAAAGTTTTTAGAATATACGTTTCTTGTGCAACGGTTTAGGGTTCCTTGTGTATAAAAGGAAAGCACGATAAACTAGAAAACCCTATATCGTCTTTCTATCTCTCTCTAGGAAATCCGGCCGCCACCTCTCACTTCCGGCCATAAATCGATCACAATCGTCCTCTCTACCCTTTTTGGGTATGCAATACGATCTGTGGTTTGCGTTTCATATCATATAGGTGGCGGCTGGGGCGATTTTAAACCCTAACTATTCGCTATTGCTTCTGGTGTATCGTTTGTTTAGGGTTATTAAACCGCCTATGATTTGTAATCGATCCCTTTACATCCTGATTCATATGTCGGTTTTTTTTTAATCGACTATATCTAATAGGGGCGATCCCCTTCCTGCTACTCGTATTCTATTCGATTCCCTTGTTAGGGTTTTGTTTTTAGTGTGCAGTAAGGATTTGGTATTTTGTCCTGGTCATGCGCTTTGATTGTGAAACCTTTTTTTTAGGGTTTCTATATTATTATTCGGTTCTTGATGGTGATGTACATTAAAGAGGCTGTTGTACTGCTCGCTGATTATGTATATCTGTACGTGATGGGTCCTCATCTGCTTGTTCATTATTTGATTCAATACTATGTAAGTGGGTTATGAGAGAGATGGAAGTAATGTTATAGGATGTGTAGGGTTTTATTCCTACTGGTTATTCATTCTGATCCTTGCTGCTATTGTTTATCTTGTTGAGGATCGTTTTAGGCATGTTAGGGTTTAAACCCTGTTATTGGTTTGATTGCTGCTGCTGATCGACGTATAAACCTTAGCAATTGAATCTTGTCACAGACCTGATGTCGAGTGATGTTTGTTTAATGGAAGTTAGGGTCGAAACCTGGTGGTACTTTTTCTATCTGATTGGTTTGGTCTACCTTACGAATTGAAAGTACAAGTCCTTACAACGCTAGTATGGTTCTATATAATGTCTATTGTGCTTGATCATACGTGGGTGCTTGGGACTTCGTTGAGTATACATGTTTGGAGTACTATTTGATCCTTGGTATCTGGGCAGAATTCCTATTTAATGGGTTGTTTGGTACGCTATGTGGAAGTTAAGTTTTGAAGGGTCTTGTTCAAAACCCTTTGGTTCATCATGTTTGATGTTGAACCTGTTTTAATGGAAGTTTGGACTACTACGACGATTAGAAGACTCAAGTGTCTACTTGATTTGCAATTATTTTTTCTTTTATATTCGTTGTAGTTTAATGTTCAATTATTAGTTATAAGTGTGGCCTGTCACACTTATATTGTAAGTTATAGGAATGGTGTTCATTCCTATAGGTGAGTCTGTAAGTGTCCCTAGGGACTGAGATGAGGGAGTCACCCTCATCCTTTGTACTTCAACGCTTTTTGGTGTAATGAATTTTGCCAGGGTGAATTAACCCTTTTACCCAAAAAAGGAAAGCACGATTATGTATTGAACACACGTTTTTAGAAAACACTTTCAGTATTATTAAAAGATCCATAGAGGATCAATTGTTCTTAGTATTCAGTTGTTCATACTTGTGTTTGTTTCCGCTTTAGAATACAAGTTACAGAGATTATCTTTTAGTGTGTTAGTGATTACATTAACATAACTAACGATCTACGAGTGCTCAAAGATCTATCAAGGTCTTAGGTTCAACATAATGCACTAAAGATGAGTGCATACATGGAAGGCTAAGGCTATTTGGTTGCACATTTGGGTGGGTTGTAACAAATTCTTCCTTTAAGTAAGATGCTTAAAGTTAGAAACGAAAAGATAGGCTCGGAGGGGTGTACTAGGAGTATCGTGTACTAAAAATGAGTACAACGCTAAGGTGTGGAAAAAATTAATTGACTTTATTAGTCAAGTAATATAACTTAAATGGTCAAGTAAATATGATACGGGTTTAACACAAGGGTGATCCTAATGCCTCTTATCTTGTAGTAAATCCTACTACATGAATGTAGTCTCACTAGCGGTCTCGGGATGCATCACTAACGCAAGTTCTAGAATCTAAATGCTACCGGTACACTCATAAGCACTAATAATAAATGTTTTTCCTATCAAGTCTAAAGGCGAACCTCACATATTTGGGTGGAAAATTTTTCTGAATGGTCTGGTTTTGTGCTAGTCATACAACTCCTATCCATTAGACACTTGTTAAGGCTAAAGTTTCACTCCTAAATGTTGTAAAAAAATTTAAATTTGGCGCTAAAATTACACTAACAAGTATTTCTCTTAGTTTTATTACATACCTACCATCGAACAAACAAACTCAAGTGCAATTGTATCCTATAAGGTATCATCATTTACCCTCCCCTTACACTTAGGATGAACATTGTCCCCAATGTTCAATTAAAGGATGTAAAAGTAAAATAGGTAAAAGAATGAAATCAAATACTCCCCTGATTCGTTCGGTGTGGATAATGTGTCAACAAGGTTAGATCTTCCTCCAAGAAAATGAATGTTCAAAGCTTCCCTTCAGGAAATATAAATCATCTTCTTGTCATATATAACCTGTTAAACCTGAGAAAACAATCAAGGCAACCTCGCGTAAAATCGGCGGCAATCTATATATATACTAATAAATCCTAGAAAAAATAGCATATATATCTGAAAGTTGCTTTCTAGGAATTAAAGGGATATAATGCTTGTGGAATGAATGTTTGCAGATTTCCTGGAGTTTACAAAACTAAAGAATCAACAAAAACTTTTAAGACTCCGTTAGAAAAACAAAACTCGCAAAATTTCCAGAATTTTACACGTGACGCCATCAGGTGTTAAACCCTGAGGCCGTCAGAAGTGATCTGCAGAAATCTTTATGTTAAGTTTCCGGAAAATTTATGGAAAAACTTATGTCCTATTTCCTGGAAAATCCTGCAAAATATCATTATGACTCGATACAAGCATTTGACTCTAACAATTACTAATATATATGTTCATTTAATATTGTGGCGAATCATGATCATTTTCGTCCTTATAAACAAGGGATTCCCCTTACATTTAGCTTTTGCAAAATACCTTTATATGAAGTTAAGACGAAGTTAAACAACAAAATAAAGCATTTTCACAATTTAATTTGAAACATGATCTACCAACAATAAAAATAAGACATGCATACAGAAACAAATAACATCAAACAAATAAAAATCAAACAAATAAAAACACACAAAACATGGGTTGCCTCCCAAGAAGCACTTTTCTTTATTTACGAGTCTTTTATCTAGACTCAAGGCCATGGGCTATTACGTGACCTCATCATCAAATGTTACATCCTCCTCACTAATCATTTCATTACCACTTTCTTGATAATGTTTTATGCGTTGTATGTTAATAGTGAATTCTCTATTTTCATCGTCCATTAACACAACATCACCCGCTTTAGAAGAGCTTCTCACTGTAAAGGGTCCATACCATCTAGACTTAAGTTTCCCGGGAAATAACCTTAACCGGGAATTATACAATAGAACTATGTCCTCTTCTGAGAATTCCTTAGTTTTCTTAATTCGCTGGTCATGCCATCTTTTTGCCCCTTCTTTATATGTAACGGAGGATTCATACGCTTCTAGCCTTAATTCATCAAGTTCATGGAGCTGCAAGAACCTATTCGTTCCAGCGACCGTATAGTCCAAATTACACGCCTTAAGTGCCCAATAAGCCTTGTGTTCAAGTTCCACTGGAAGGTGACACGCCTTGCCATAAACCATGCGGAACGAGGTCGTTCCAATAGGTGTCTTGTAGGCCGTTCGGAATGCCCATAAGGCCTCATCGAGTTTAAATGACCAATCCTTTCTGTTCTGATTAACCGTCTTTTTCAGTATTCTCTTAATCGCCCTATTGGTGTTTTCAACTTGACCGTTGGTTTGCGGGTGATAAGTATTCGAGAACCGGTGGGAGACTCCATATCTTTTCATGACCTTTTCCATTTGCGCATTGCAAAAGTGGGTCCCCCTATCACTAATCTGAGCTTTAGGAATGCCGAACCTAGCAAACAGCTTTTTCAGAAAATGGATGACTACCCTAGCATCATTGGTTCTAAGGGCTTGTGCCTCCACCCATTTTGAAACATAATCAATGGCCACTAATATGTATTCGTTCCCCCCTGAAAATGGAAAGGGTCCCATGAAATCAATTCGCCAAACATCGAAAACCTCACAAACTTGTATAAAATTCTGAGGCGCTTCATCTCTTCTTGATATATTTTTGGCTCGTTGACATGCATCGCATGCTTGTATCATATCCTTTACATCACGAAATATTGTAGGCCAATAAAATCTTGCATCGAAATTTTTTTGTGCGGTGGTGTTTATCCCATGATGGCCCTAGAAGGGCCCGAATGACATTCTTTCATAATCTTCATCGCCTCTTTTCCCGAAACACAGCGCCTGATTACTTGATCAGGACATCTTCAGAATAAGAAAGGTTCGTCCCAGAAGTAGTATTTTAGTTGGGTAAAGAACATTTTCTTTTGAGTTTCTGGTTGGTGCTAATAGCGGTTGCAGGATTTCGTTGGAGATTCGGGTGAGTGCTGTACTCTTTTTCCCTACTCCAAGGTTTTCCCATTGGGTTTTTACTTGGAAAGGGTTTTTAAGGAGGCAGGCTTACCTGGTTCATCAATCTCCTTTGAAAAGATGGGCGGATGTTTGTGCTCTTTCATGTGTTTTTAAGTGGCTTTTTCCGATTGGTGTATTAGTTATTGTATGTACTTTTATTTGTAGCGCTTAGTGGCCTGTCACAAGCGAGTTTAGTTGGTTGTTCAAGCGTTGCTTGAGGTTAATGTGGTACTTCAGCCACATTCCATTGTACTTAAACGTTTTTTGGTGTAATATATTTTACCGGGCGTAATGCCCTTTACCCAAAAAAAAAAAAGAACATTTTCTTTTCGTGTCTAGCATGTGTTCTGGAAGGAGCCTGCTTGTAAGATAATTAACATAATCAGCGTACCATGGCTCAGAATCTGTCATTGACATAAGTTGTTCGTCAAGAAATGAGTCCCGAATCTCACTCTTGTCAAGCTCACTAAGGAGGGGATTTTCGAGACGAGAGAGATGATCATCAGCTAAATTCTCTGCCCCCTTTTATCACGAATTTCAACATCGAATTCTTGTAACAACAAGATCCACCGAATTAGTCGTGGTTTAGCGTCTTGCTTAGCAAAAAGATATCAAAGAGCCGAATGATCAGTAAAAACGACCGTCTTTGAAAGGAAAAGATATTGGCGGAATTTGTCGAAGGCGAACACCACGGCTAATAGTTCTTTTTCGGTGGTAGAGTAATTCTCTTGAGCAGGATTCATAGTTTTGCTAGCGTAGTATACTGGTTGGAATTGTTTGTTAAACCTTTGGCCTAATACTACTCCAACAACATAGTCACTAGCGTCACACATGATCTCGAAAGGTAATTCCCGGTTGGGTGTAACCATGATTGGGGCTTGCGTGAGTTCCTTTTTCAGGAGATTGAATGCATCCTTGCATTCTTGAGAGAAATCGAAAGGGGGATCCTTTACAAGCAATTGAGTCATTGGCCGAGCTATTTTAGAAAAGTCCTTAATGAACCTCATGTAGAACCCGGCATGACCCAAGAAGCTATGTATTGCCTTAACAGTAGTGGGATAAGATAGTTTAGATATAGCTTCAACCTTTGCTTGGTCCACCTCAATCCCATTTCCGTTTTGGGTAAAAGGGTTAATTCACCCCGGTAAAATGTATTACTCCAAAAAACGTTGAGGTACAAAGGATGAGGGTGGTTTCCCTCATCTCAGTTCCTTAGGACACTTACAGACTTATATATAAGAATGACACACCATTCCTATAACTTACAATAAAATGAACCTACCAATAATGACACAAGTACATAAAAATTGAAATTACTACTCAAGAACACTTGAGCCTTCTATATCACTATTGCAGGTCCACCTTAACATCCATGAAGAATCCACATAGAAAGTTCCAAGCGATCTTCAACAAAAATCTATTTGTAGTAGCAAATACCACAAACAAAACCACCACAATCGCCATACCAACATAGAATCATATGAACCAACAGTGCATGGCATTGTGTGTATGGGTTTTGAACAAGTCCCCACAAACGTAACTTCCATGTATCATGTTACTACACCAAAACATATGGGTTAAAACCCAACTTCCACTAATTGTACCAATTATCCCCTTAGATGAAGAAATCTGCCAAGAAAAGGATCAAAAGGTATTCCAATACAACATACACTTTATCCAATGCTACAACCAGCACATGTGAATAAGCATGAACCACATCAACAAGGTGAAAGAACCCCGTAATCATCAAACCAGTAGCAGCAATAAAGTGTAATAACCATGCAGCAAACCTGCAACTTACTTGTCATGATCCCCCCTTCAAACAGCCAAATAACATCAATAACACCATGAATAGGGTCACATGCAACGAAAATAGGGTAAAACCCTAATCAGCAGACCGAAAGTGCAACAAAACAAGAACCAGTCACACCCAATCAATCCATAGAATTTTTGAATAAGAACTCTAAAAAACTTAACTTCCAAGATAAATCAGCAGCACAACACGATCAAATCTGCAGCAACAAGTGATCGAGAAGAGAACAAGCAGAAACGACCAGCCAACATAACTTACATCTCCCCCAAAAACCCACGTACCAGTAACATACATCAGATTAAGAACATGCAGCGAACAACCAAGCCCTAATAAGAGCTACAAGACATAATAACGAGTAGCCGCAGCACCATCAATCAATAAAAATTGAAACCGTAGGTTAGGGTTTCATATAACCTTAACGAACAGCACACATCATTGAACCCCTCAAGAATATGAAAATAAGCATGATGGGGACATAAACGAACCAGCAATAAGCGAACCCTAAAAGGAGAAACGATAATCCAAAAGGAAAATCGACGGTATGATAAATTATTTAGGGTTTGTAACCAATCGAACCAAATAAAAACCTAACAAAGGTTTTATAGGCGTTCAGCACACATCCAACCAATCGACCCTTATGTATGAATCAGATAAACTGACTTAAGATAAAAGAATCAAGGGACGATTAAACAAAATGAAACCCTAATAAACAAATCGCATAAAAACAAATTCGATTAAGATTTAGGGTTTCCAGCCGCCAAATATAAGGAGAAATCCGAAAAGATAAAGAGAATAACATTTCCAACCACCCTAATAAGAATATCTAATCCCAAGAATCGTATTGCATACCCTTGAAAAGGATAGAGAGGACGAATTGGTTTAGAATTTGGCCGGAAAATATGTTTAGGGTGGCAGCCGGATTTCTCTCAAGGGGAAAGAGAATTTTAGGGTTTAAACTGGGTTTATTCCTCAATCCCATTTCTTGAGACCTTATGCCCTAGCACAATCCCTTCTTTTACCATAAAATGGCATTTCTCCCAATTTAAGACTGATGAGGCGAAAAATGAACCACTTTTAGGGGGTCATTTAAGCCCGAAATTGAATTTATTTGATCAAATATTGCCCTAAATCATTCCTTTTGTGATTTTAGGTACTTTGGGAGTGAAATCTGGAAAAGGAAGCAATTCGGACGTTTTTGGAGCATAAAAGTGAAGAAAACGCCAAAGTCTTAATTTTCCTTGCTGAGAACAGTAGGTGACGGCGTCAAGAAGAAAATCCTGACGGCGTCAAGAGTAATTTTCATGACGGCCCAGTACGGAAATAAAGGCGTCACCCAAGGCCGTCACGTGTTAACTTGTCAAAACTTGCGCGCGAAGTAGCTAATATTGTTTTGGTCATAACTTTTGCATACGAACTCGGATTTAGGTGATTCAAAAGCCCAGGCGAAGAGGACGAAGAGATCTACAATTTGGTGAAAAAATGGTCTTGACAGCGTCAAGAGAAACGAGCTGACTCCGTCAGGAAGGGCCGACAGAAGACATGCCTATAAATATAACATCATAACTTCACTTTTTGTAAGCCCTAAACTCTAAGGTCGATTCCTGGGTTTAGGTGGGTGTTTTTCCACCAACTTAGAGGGTTTCAATCACTCTTAAACATCATGTATTGGTTTGATGATTCTATCTCAACTATGTCTTTCATTATTCTTGTTGATTGTCCTTCTTTGATTATGTTTTGTTAATTCACCTTGTGTCTACTTATGATTATGTGAAACTTGTATATAATTGATTAGATCTCATTGATTTCTTGTTGATGGTTGTATCTATCTCCATCAATGAGGGCTTGTTGATGTGTGTGTCTATCTCCATCAATTGAGGCGTGACAACTTCAATAGATCTAGTTGGTTTAGTTTATAATTCTTGTTTCCTATTGATTCTTGTTTTGATTGAATGAATTCGATGTTAGGCTTAAGAAAACTGGCAGATCTCCATCGTGTAATGTGCTTGAACGTCTTAAGAAACATGTAGCCAAGGCATACTAGGCTATTAAGGTAGTATTTAACACATGAGCCACTGTTTACAATCCCTATGGTTGTGCCGGGCATGGCATAGGAGGAGATAAGAGCTCATAGAATTGGAGAGATATGTATGCCACTCCATGAGTTATTAGGAATACACCCGTCAATTAAAATAAGGTTTACAGTCAATAGGTAGAATTGGATAGCTAGCAAGGAGTAACATATCATTGGTAGACATGCTTCACTTATCTTGTAGAACCCTAGTTTATTTTCTTGTTTATTAGTTTAATTAGTAGCATTTGGGTTAGTTGATTAGCAACTAATTCCGCCCACTCTTCTAAAACCCGAGATTTTCACTTGCTTTTCATAAAATATAAAAACACAAAAAGAATCATCATTCACCTTTAGACCTAGTTAGATCGATTTCAATCCTAACGACACTATTCCTAGCTGAACGATCAATCCCCCGGTACGTGTCACTATACTATACTACAACGATCAGGTACACTGCCTAGTGGGGGTTGTAAGCTTCTCAAGATCCCTTGAGAGGTAAAGCCTGGTGCGATTCCCACGTATCAAGTTTTTGGCGCCGCAGCCCGAGGAATAGTTATTGTTTAGGTTGAATTTGATTTTTATTAGGTCTACTCATTAGATTCCTATCAAGTGAGATTTTTTCCTTTTACTTTGTAGCTTTGTCGTAGTCTATCTTTTCTTTGTGATTTTGTATGTAATTTGCTTCAAATGGACACTTCACTTAGACTTCTAAGATTGCCATATATGGTTGAGTGGCTAGAACACCAAGAAGTGCAAAATACCTCATTTAGAGACACATATGAATCATATGAGCCTTCACCTAGGATAGATTCTTATGAACAACCTCCATGTTTAGGATCTCGTTTTAGTGAGGCTAATAGAAAAAGCGACCTAGTTTGCCAAGGAATTATGGATAGAGCCGTATCAATAAACCATAAGTTGGATGAAGCACTAGGTTTGTTATTATCACTACCTAAGGATATAGGTGATCGTGACACGTGGAATGATGAGGTAAATAACATAAGCCCACAAAATACTCAACCATCATTTGAGGCACACACACCGCCCGTAACTTACCCGGAAGAAGTAGAAGAAACTTTAGGAATTCCGATGGAGGTAGAACCCTTGGACCAGGCACCACTAGAGGATATAGGTTTGAATACTTGTAGTTATAACCTTACTCCTAGTTCTAGGGAATTTCCTAATGTTGATGAACTGGAACCTCAACCTTTACACAACTTTCCATCCTTAGATATATTTCTAGGAGACAAAAGAGGAACTGACCCACCCATCAACCAATATTATCCGGGTAGTTTTAGGATGAAGGAAGCCATTCACTCACCCCCTTCACCTCACGTGGCATATTCATACCCTAAGGGTGTGTATCGCTACTTTTACCCACACTTGATCCTAAGTGTAGGGAAGACCTCCCCTATTTCCGTTAAATAAGGGTAGAGTCACGCTCGTGACTCGAACAAAAACAAGCGCTTCTTGGGAGGCAACCCATGTTTTGTGTGTTTTTATTTGTTTGTTTGTTTGTTTGTTTGATTTTATTTGTTTCCGCATGCATGTTTTATTTTTATTGTTTGTGGCTCATGTTTCAAAGTAAATTGTGAAAATGCTTTATTTTGTTTTTAACTTCGTCTTAATTGCATATAAAGGTATTTTGCAAAAGATAAGTGTAAGGGAGATCCAAATTTATTTATAAGAACGAAATTGAGCATGAACTACAACAATAATAAATGGACATGTGTATTAGTACTTGTTAGAGTCAAATGCTTGCATCGAGTCATAATGATGTTTTGCAGGATTTTCCAGGAAGTAGGACATAAGTTTTTTTTCAGAAATTTTCCGGAAACTTAACGTAAAGATTTCTGCAGGTCACTTCTGACGGCGTCATGAGTTTACTCTTGATGGCGTCATGTGTAAAATTATGGAAATTTTGCTAGTTTTGTTTATACCGGAGTCTTAAAGTTTTTGTTGATTCTTTAGTTTTATAAACTCCAGGAAATCTGCAAACATTCATTCTACAAGCATTATATCTTTAATTGTTTTGTTTTTATTCCTAAGTTTGGAATTACATCTAGTTGTGAGTTTTCTTTGTTCGGATTGATGCTTTGGGTTTTTGTGTTTGCTTTCTCAGGTTTTACAGGTTATGTATGACAAGAAGATGATTTATATTCTGGAAGGGAAGCTTTGATTGTTCATTTTCTTGGAGAAAGATTTAACCTGGCCACCTTATTATCCATACCGAGCGAATCAGGGGAGTATTTGATTTCATTCTTTTTACTTATTTCACTTTTACATTCTTTACTTAAACATTGGGGACAATGTTCATCTTAAGTGTAAGGGGAGGGTAAAATGATGATACCTTACATGTACACTTTCGCTTGAGTTTGTTTTGTCTAATGGTAGATGTGTAATAAAACTATGAGAAATACTTGTTAGTGTAATTTTAGCGCCAAATTTAAAATTTTTTACAACATTTAGGACTGAAACTTTAGCCATAGCAAGCGTCTCATGGATAGGAGATTGTATGACTAGCACATAACCGTATATTCAGAAAAAATTTCCACCCAAATATGTGAGGTTCGCCTTTAGATTTGATAGGAAAAGCATTTATTATTAGTGCTTATGAGTGTACCGGTAGCATTTAGATTCTAGAACTTGCGTTAGTGATGCATCCCGAGACCGCTAGTGAGACTACATTCGTGTAGAA
Source organism: Artemisia argyi (assembly GCA_030686995.1). Classification (NCBI taxonomy): domain Eukaryota; kingdom Viridiplantae; phylum Streptophyta; class Magnoliopsida; order Asterales; family Asteraceae; genus Artemisia; species Artemisia argyi. The sequence goes on along the minus strand of CM060699.1, from coordinate 34,745,460 downwards.
GAATTTACTACATGATAAGAGGCATTAGGATCACCCTTGTGTTAAACCCATATCATAATTACTTGACCATTTAAGTCATATTACTTGGCTAGTTAAGTCAACTAATTTTTCCCACACCTTAGCGTTGTACTCATTTTTGGTACACGAAACCCCTAGTACACCCCTCCGAGCCTATCTTTTCGTTTCTAACTTTAAGCATTTTACTTAAAGGAAGAATTTATTACACCCCACTTAAATGTACAACCAAATCGCCTTAGCCTTCCGTGTATGCGCTCATTTTTAGTGCATTCTTGTTATTTGTTAAACCCTAAGTTAACTATCTAATTGATTACATGGTTGCTAAGTCGAGTCATATCCTTGTACATATTGTTTTGGGACGATTGGGACTCATGAGTAAAGTACTTATTTTATGGAGTAATGGGGAAGAACATCATATATTACCCCCATAGGTGCGTTAATCTTAAAAGTATTCCAAGTGTTTTGATTTTCTTAATTCGAGTCATTAGATTAGTTTATTGTAAAGTATGTAGAGATTCAAGTGTAAGGGGAATGTTCATTCCCTATGATGTATTATTTTGGATGGTAGGGTAAGAGTGTATGCAAAAAAAAAAAAAAAAAAAAAAAAAAAAAAAAAAAAAAAAAATTCGAAAAATTAAGAAAAAGAAAAAAAATAGAAAAAAGAAAAGAGAAAAAACATACGGACTACCATCCCTTTTCATTCTATGTTTATTTTATGTTTTTGTTATTTTTCATTTATTAGCTTAAGTCGAGTCTAGTCTTGGCTTAGCAACGCCATATTGTACATGTAATTAACCGAGTTTGTTAGCTCGCCACCAATAAAACTTCCTTTATCCAACAAAACCGTGTATTTCATATCCCTACACCTAACGTTATAACCCTTTAAAAGACCTCTTTGATAGTTTATCCTAGGTGCTTACGCCATGTGGTGGAGGTTTGATCCTTTCCCAAGCCTATGGTAATCTATTTTGCTATGACAGGTACTGAGAGATATCTTCCGTTTCCATATTGTAATTTATACTTTATTACACCCGAGAGATGTGAGTATTTAAACACTATTTGTGAGGTGCTAGTGTATGACCTCCGTGCTTGTCTTTGGTCTTTAGTGGAACGATTATTTGTTGTAATTACTTTTATATTAGTGTTAAATGACCCCTAACTTGTATTTTGAGTAGAATAAAAGCGCATTTGCTTGAGGACAAGCAAATCTCAAGTGTAAGGGTATATGATGAGGCGAAAAATGAACCACTTTTAGGGGGTCATTTAAGCCCGGAATTGAATTTATTTGATCAAATATTGCCCTAAATCGTTCCTTTTGTGATTTTAGGTACTTTGGGAGTGAAATCTGGAAAAGAAAGCAATTCGGACGTTTTTGGAGCATAAAAGTGAAAAAAACGCCAGTCTTAATTTTCCTTGTTGAGAACAGTAGGTGACGGCGTCAAGAAGAAAATCCTGACGGCGTCAAGAGTAATTTTCATGACGGCCCAGTACAGAAATGAAGGCGTCACCCAAGGCCGTCACGTGTTAACTTGTCAAAACTTGCGCGCGAAGTAGCTAATATTGTTTTGGTCATAACTTTTGCATACGAACTCGGATTTAGGTGATTCAAAAGCCCACGCGAAGAGGACGAAGAGATCTACAATTTGGTGAAAAAATGGTCTTGACAGCATCAAGAGAAACGAGCTGACGCTGTCAAGAAGGGCCGACAGAAGACATGCCTATAAATATAACATCATAACTTCACTTTTTGTAAGCCCTAAACCCTAAGGTCGATTCCTGGGTTTAGGTGGGTGTTTTTCTAGCAACTTAGAGGGTTTCAATCACTCCATAAACATCATGTATTGGTTTGATGATTCTATCTCAACTATGTCTTTCATTATTCTTGTTGATTGTCCTTCTTTGATTATGTTTTGTTAATTCACCTTGTGTCTACTTATGATTATGTGAAACTTGTATATAATTGATTAGATCTCATTGATTTCTTGTTGATGGTTATGTCTATCTCCATCAATGAGGGCTTGTTGATGTGTGTGTCTATCTCCATCATTTAAGGCGTGACAACTTCAATAGATCTAGTTGGTTTAGTTTATAATTCTTGTTTCCTATTGATTCTTGTTTTGATTGAATGAATTCGATGTTAGGCTTAAGAAAACTGGCAGATCTCCATCGTGTAATGTGCTTGAACGTCTTAAGAAACATGTAGCCAAGGCATACTAGGCTATTAAGGTAGTATTTAACGCATGAGCCACTGTTTACAATCCCTATGGTTGTGCCGGGCATGGCATAGGTGGAGATAAGAGCTCATAGAATTGGAGAGATATGTATGCCACTCCATGAGTTATTAGGAATACACCCGTCAATTAAAATAAGGTTTACAGTCAATAGGTAGAATTGGATAGCTAGCAAGGAGTAACATATCATAGGTAGACATGCTTCACTTATCTTGTAGAACCCTAGTTTATTTTCTTGTTTATTAGTTTAATTAGTAGCATTTGGGTTAGCTGATTAGCAACTAATTCCGCCCACTCTTCCAAAACCCGAGATTTTCACTTGCTTTTCATAAAATATAAAAACACAAAAAGAATCATCCTTCACCTTTAGACCTAGTTAGATCGATTTCAATCCTAACGACACTATTCCTAGCTGAACAATCAATCCCCCGGTACTTGTCACTATACTATACTACAACGATCAGGTACACTGCCTGGTGGGAGTTGTAAGCTTCTCCAGATCCCTTGAGAGGTAAAGCCTGGTGCGATTCCCACGTATCAAAGACCAAGTTGGTTTTCTCGCAACGTTTGAGCATTTTTTCGAGGTTAGCGAGGCAGCGGTCGAAAGAGTCCCCGAAGACTAAGAAATCATCCATGAACACTTCCATGCTGTCTTCCATTAACTCGTGAAAGATTACGGTCATGCATCGCTGAAAAGTGGCGGGAGCGTTACACAACCCAAAAGGCATCCTCTTATAGGCGAATGTTCCATAAGGGCAAGTAAATGTGGTTTTTTTGTTGGTCCTTAGGGGCTATGGGGATTTGGAAATATCCTGAGAATCCATCCAAGAAGCAGTAGTACTCGTGCCCGGATAATCTTTCCAACATTTGGTCAATGAACGGGAGGGGAAAGTGATCCTTTTTGGTGGCATCATTGAGCTTCCTATAATCGATGCATACCCGCCAACCAGTAACCGTTCTCTGGGGTACCATCTCACCGTTGTCATTTTTCACCACAGTCATTCCTCCTTTCTTTGGTACAACCTGTACAGGACTAACCCACGGGCTATCCGAAATCGGGTATATCAGCCCTGCATCCAAGAGTTTGATAACTTCCTTTTTCACCACCTCCTTAATGTTGGGATTCACCCGCCTCTGGGGTTGCACGGCTGGTTTATAGTCTTCTTCCATAAGAATCTTATGCATGCAAAAGGTTGAGTCAATCCCCTTAATGTCGGCTACACTCCATGCAAGGACTCCTTTATATTTCTTTAAAACTCCTAAGAGTCTATCCTTTTGCCCATGTTCAAGGGAAGAATTTATGATCACTGGCAGTTGATCCTCTCCCTGGAGGAAAGCGTATTCCAGGTGGTTTGGGAGTTCTTTAAGCTCTAGCCTGGGTGGTTCGATAATGGAGGGCTTTAGCTTGTTTTCGGGTTTACGGAGTTCGAGCGGTTCAGTAGCCTCTTGTTTGCGGTAGAAGGAGACTGCCCTAGCGCTTTCCGTCTTCTCCTTCTCCCATTATGGGGAGGAAACTCTCATTACGTAACCAGCCTTCTTCGATTTGTTCATCAACACAGTTGTCAATGACATCAGTTAATTCATCAACCTCTCCGATGAAATAGAGCCAGTTAGCTGCTTCGAGAGATAGATTCATAGTGTCTTTAATATCAAAGGTCAAGCTATCGGTCCCTACTCGTAAGGTTAACTTGTCGTCGTGAACATCGATAACCGCACGAGCGGTCGCAAGAAAGGGTCTCCTTAAGATGATGGGCACCAGGTCATCCTCCTCCATCTCCAAGATCACGAAGTTAACTAGAAATTTGAACTTCCCTACCTTAACTAGCACATTATCGCATATCCCCAAGGGATATTTGACCGATCTATTAGCTGGTTGGATATTCATACGGGTAGGTTTTAGTCCGGAATATCCTAGTTTGAGGAACATAGAGTGGGGCATGAGGTTGATGCTTGCCCCTAAATCGGCAAGAGCATTCTTTATCGATAGAGATCCTATGGAACAAGGCAAGGTGAAGCTGCCTGGGTCGTTTACCTTTTTTGGTAGCCCTCGTTGGGTCACCACTGAACATTCTTCTCCCAAAGTCACAAGACCCTCGAGTTTCTTTCGGTTGGCAAGCAATCTTTTAATGTATGAGCTATACTTGGGCATGTGGTAGCAAGCATCAAGGAGAGGTATGGTGACCACTGAATATTTTAGATATGACAAGAATATCTTATTATCATTTTCAATCTTCTGATTTTTTAGGTGGGATGGAAATGGGACTCTCACAGGTTAGTTAGGTGGAGTTGGTGGAGATGGGGTCATCAGAGGAGGTTGTTCAGGAGCCTCGTTGCTCACATTACCTTCCTCCTCACGGGCATCATTTGGCTCAACGGCGATAGGATGTTGGCTCGGATAAGGAAGGTCCTTGGTTGTTGTTCCAGCTCGAGTAGTAACCACGAGCAGGGGATCTTTTTGGCCCACTGGGGGCCTGTTATGGCCATCAAGGGTGGCATTAAGCTTGTTGAACCATTTTTCCATGTCATTCTGTTGCTCAGCGATGAGCTCGTCAAGACCTTTCAATTGTAAGCCTTTTTCCTGAGTAAAGTGCCCAAGGTCATCCTCAAAAGTGCTCCTGATTTTGAATTCAGTGCCTTCCTCTCCTTCTTTTCTTTTCACCAGATTCCCCTAAAGGGTATAATCATCGTTTTGGTAAAAAGGCAAAAGGGAGGGGTCAGCGTAGATGTCATGTCCCGACAAACACGCATGCTCGGTCGTGGTTTTTCCTCCGAATTCCTCTACTTCGTGCAGGCCCCCACTGTAGTCGCAGATCAAGTAAGGATTTGAAAGTTGTTTATTTGTTCGCGACCCTGCAAGGTATACCACCCTTTCGTGAATTTTCCTCAGCCGATCCGAGGGTCTTTGTGTGATTTCAGATATGCTCATAGTTGAATCGGGTTCATCCCAAGTATCGTCCTTATCTTGGGCATATTCCTTAATCCTATTCCACCCTTCCTCGGCGCTTAGATTAGTTGTTTTCCCTTTTCTTGAATTGTTGATTCCGTTCTGGTCGTTTGGGGAGACATTGTCGTAGAAGATTTTGACCAGAAGCCAAAGTTCGATGCCATGATGGGGAACTTGTCTTATTAGATCCTTGAATCTAATCCATGATTTTTGGATGGGTTCGTCCTTTCCCTTTCAGAAACGGAGGATCCTATCCCTAAATGCTTTTTCATAAAGAGTGTGAGGGAAGAATCGTAATCGGGACGTGTTTCTAGTGGCCCCATCCGTATGGAGGGTGTCCACTATCTTTAAGAAATCCCTGATATGTTGAATTGGGTCATTGGTATGTAGCCCGCGAAACTTGCATACACTTTGGACAAGCCAAACATCGTTTGCACACAAGACCTCATCGGTGCGTTCATTTGGGAAAACAATGGTATTTGAGAAGCCACGAGGATTCGGGGAGGAGTAGTCCTTAAGACGCTTAGGGGTGGGAGTTTCGGGGGTGCTCATATCGTTGTTGGATTATGGGCTAGAAGGCGTGAGGTGACTATCTGAATCTTCTTCAGAAAGGGCCTCATCAAAGTTGATGGGTATGCTAGATGGTTCGGGTATTGGGAGAGATTGCTTTAGCCTATGCATTTCCCTTTCAGGTTCTGCATATGGCAAAACATGATTTCTTACGGAACTACGACTCCTAGTGATTCTAAGGTTAGAGAGATCTTCATTTTCCATGATGGAGGATGGTGATGGTTACGAACAAAGAAAGAAGAAATAAGCTAGGCTAAAGAAAACCTAAAAATAAAAAATAAAAATCTTACTAGAAAGGAATCTAGCAAGTAGACATAATAAAAAGAAATCCTAACATAGACAATAACTATTCCCCGGGCTGCGGCGCCAAAAACTTGATACGGGGGACTGCGCCCTCGCAACAGGTTTTACCTCTCAAGGGATCTCGAGAAGCTTACAACCCCCACCAGGCAGTGTACCTGATCGTTCTAGTATAGTATAGTGACAAGTACCGGGGGATTGATCATTCAACTCAGGAATAGTTTCTCTAGGATTAGAAAGCATACTAAACTAGGTCTAGAGGTGAGGGATGATTCTTTTTGTATTTTTTTATATTTTATGAAAGCAAGTAAAATCTCGGGTTTTGAAGGAGTGGGCGGAATTAGTTGCTAGCCAACTAACCCAATTAACTAAAGATGCAATCAAAATAAAATAAAAGAAATGAAAATTAAACTAATTTATTAATTTGGTGGAAACAATAATGAGAAAAGTTATGTTTACTTAGATTTCATTACTCCCTAGATATCTTTTACAGGTTGATTAGCTTGTTACAATTGCATGGATGACGGGTTATATTCCTTAATACGAGTCGTAGGGCCGTGTAAAATATTCCATAACTCTATAAGATCCTACTTCACTCCTATGTCGAGCCGTTAGAAGCTCCTAACATAGGATCATTAGAATCCCTTACGCATTAAATACAACCAAAAATTGTAGTACACCTCCGATCATGTTTCTTAAGACGTTCAAGCAAGTTACCAATGGAAGTCTGCCAGTTTTCTTAAGCTTAACATCTAATACAATCATCCGTAGCAATTATAAACAAACAATCAACCCATAATCAACATCTAGGTTTCACTACATCTAAGCAAACACAATAAAAACCTAGCCTAGCATGTTAAAGAGAAGACAAGTGTAAGATATAATCACACAACACATAGACATATTGAATGATTTGAATAAGTACTTATCTTCAATTGAACATGGAAGAATCAAGGGGTTGAAACCCTTGAAAAAGCTGTAAAATTTGTCTAGGGTTTATGCCCTAATATCCCACACAAAGTTCCACACTTTACAATGAAAAATTGGAAAAAAATATATATAGACTATGCATCCTAACGGCGTCATGTGTTAACCTCTGACGCCGTCAGCTCGCCGCCATGATGAAATTCGTATTACCTAGATCCACTTTTGACGCCATCATGTAGGAATGAGCTCTGGGCCGTCACGTGTATTTGGACCCTGACGGCCTTCGTGACGCCGTTAGGCCAATAAGCCTAAAAACATTCTGGATCGTCACATGTATTTTCCACTTCTACCTCTTTTGCCACTCTTGACGTCGTCACTAGTAAACCCTTGACGTCGTCAGGTACTGTTCCAGCAAGGAATTTTGAAACTTAGTCATTTTCTTCACTTTTATGCTCCAAAAACGTCCAAAATGCTTACTTTTCCAGATTTCTCTCCAAAAGTAACTAAAATGACAAAAGTAACGATTTAGGGAAATATTTGATCAAATAATCTCGAATTCGGGTTTAAATGACCCCTTAAAAGCGGTACACTTTTCGCCTCATCAAACTCCAATCCATGATTTTCCTAGAAAGATTAGTCGAAAACCAAGAAGAACATACAATACTATGTTGATGGGAACAAACACTAGCTACCAGAATTAACTCTAAAAGCATCAGATAAACTCCAAACTACTAGCATTGAAACTAGGAGTTACAAACTATACATTTAACCTCCCCTTAAACGTAGCTTATCATGCCAATGTTAGTTACCAATTCATTAAAGCAAGATTTTTCAAAGCAAACTCTTCAATTAAAGCAAAACAAACAAACAAAATAGTTACCAATTCATTGCAGCAAACATTATAAAATGTAAAGTCATAAACTTATTCAAACATAAGGAAAATCTCTTGAATGACACATTAACCTTGACCAAAAGAGAATGCCTCCTCAATGTTTAACTTCTTTTACTCCTTTTTGCTTTAATTTCATCATCAAGCTTATCACAAATTATACCAAGGAGCTGATTGCAGGTTCTTTAAATTAGATCTTCAACAGCTTCAGATTTTTCTTCATATTAAAGTTTTGTCTTTAACATCACAGTAAGAACTTTAGAACTTAATGGATATTCCACATCAGCAAGCATGAACATATCAACTCCTCCTTTAGTTGATAAATGATGAATACTACATGAAGCATAGTATCTCCATGAGATGTTGGAGGCTTGACATAGAAACATCTAATAAACATCAGTAGGATCTAGTTCACATAGCCTTTTGACTTCCACATATAATTCATGCTCTTTCACCTCTGTAAACATAGAGGTTTGGAACTTCATTTGAACCAAATTCCACAACATGTTTAAGTCTTCTCTAGTATAAGCTTTGACCAATTGTTGAATGTCTTTGCACACTGCAACCTTCCCATCACTATTCAATACCTTCCAAACTTTACCACACTTATCATTGTAGATTTTCCAGTCCACAATTTGAGATTTTTCTTGGATTACATCAGAATGCATAACTTGAGAACTTTTATGACAATCATTAGTGATACTTCCTTAAACAAAGGAAACATCTCCATGATCGTTTTCTTCAATCATAGCCAAGTGCTCTTTGTAACTGAGCATGTGCCATGAGCATCCACTATCAAATATGCTTCTAGTTCCCATGTTCTTAAGTGAATGATCCTGCACATAAAAATTAAGCGATTAGTTTCTCTTAAGGACCCAGGCCTGTGCAGGCTTGGGTCTGCCTTGTGGATCCTCATATTTGTATGTCATGTAAGAACAAGATCCACTACTGTTTCGGGATTCATAGGTAAGCTCATTTTTGAATGGATCCCAATTCCAACATGTTGAGGCCTTAATAGCAGACCCCTCATTTCCCTTTACAGCATTAGAATTTGATATTTTTGCTGCATTATTAACATTGGGTCTCCTCACAGGTGAATTTGATTTAGCAAAATTGTTTCTTTGATTAACTGTGTTCACCTGGGTATGGGTCTCCTCACAGATGAATGTGATTTAGCAAAATTATTCCTCTGATTAACTTTGTTCACCTATGGTTTATTAGCAACTAATTGTTTGGGTCTATAAGTATTACAATACCCAAAATTACCCATGGGCTTAACATGATTGACCTTTTGCCCAACAGGTTTAACATTTTGCTTACCAGTACTAATATTTGACCTAACAGAATTAACATGTGATCTACCAGCATTAATTTGTACTGGTCTAGGAATAAACTGATTAGCATAATTAGTTCTGTTTACATTGTTCCATACTGTTTAGCCATCATATTACCAGTAATAACCATTCTTCGTTTCTTTAATTCAGCTTCTTTAGCCATTCTCTTTTCATGAAAGTCACAATCTCTAATTAAATGGCTAAGACTACCACACACAAAACATCTTTTCTGAGTATAACCTGCTCCTAACACTCTTTCCTTTTTCTCATTCCTATTCTTTTTAGGTGTCTCTTGGTTGTTTACTTGTTGCCTAGGAGATTTTATGTGAGGTTCACAACTAGGTTCAACAGGTTTAGGTTTGGATGCAGACACAACAGGTTTGTGAATTTCAACAGATTTAAGTTTTGACACTTAACTTGGAACACTTTCTAGTTCTAATTCAGAATGCTTAGAGATGTTTCTAATGGACCATTCACTGTCATCATATTGACAGGTAGAATACTCACTGGTTTTGTCTTCTGAGACATTTGTTTCAGGCATTTGGGGCCCCTTTTTACCATAAACATATAATGACTCATCAAAATCTTTTTCTAGTAGAAGAGTGTAGTCTCCATTTAGAGGAGGTGGAACTACTTTAAAGTTGTCAGATTTTACAAATCTATTATATACAGGTTTATCTACAAAATCTTCTTTTGTACAACCAAAAACAGTGTTTTCCATTTCTTCTTCATAACTTAAGACCTGACTATTTGATTTTATCTTATACCCCAAGCATACTTTGCTGTTTGAGCTCATTCCTGAGTTAGCTAACCTAAACAGGTTTTTATTTGAATTTTCCCATGTGTCAACCTTATTCTGTAAATATTCTTTATCTTTTAATGCCTTCATACCAATTCTTCCATACTTTTTCATTTTTTCATCTTTTTCATAAATTGTATTAGCCTGAAAAGTAAGTTTTTTATTTAAATTGGCTTGCTGTTTTTGAAGATTAATAGTTTGAGCCTCTAAAGTTTTAATAGCATTGTCATAAGCTAGAATTTTTACATCATGTTCTTCTATCTGATTCATTTGTTCATCACAAAGTGCTTTAACATTATTGTATGAATCAATGCATAATTGAGAACATAGGAATACCTCAGAATTTGAGCTTATTGCCATAAGAGCATGATTGGTTGGTTCCTCCTCCTTAGTGTGCTATCCCTAGTTAACCACACCATCATCCATTGTCAGCAAACCAACTTGATTCTTCTCTTTCTTGTGCATCTCTTCCTGGCTTTGATAAATGGAGTCCCTCCTTTTCTTCTCATCAGGAGTCACTTTTATTGTGCATTCCCTCGCAAAGTGACCAGTATTGTTGCACTTATAACACTTAAGCTTTGTTTTATCAAAACCAACGAGTGTCTTTCCATCAAACCTAAAGTTTCTACCAGTTCTCTTCCAGAGTCTCTTCATTCTAAGAGCAATCATTGCCAATTGCCAGTTTATATCCATCTCTTCATTATCATCATCATTGATCTGCTCAAGATCTTAATTGATAAGATCTGTGTCTTTTGACCATTTTGTAAAGAGTGAATAAATAACTTCATCTGCAAACCCTGCAGGAACTTCTCTTTCTCTCTGATTGCTAGAAGAGGTACCATAACTGCTAGAACTGAAATCACCAGAATTAACTTTGACATTACTGCTCTTGCTTTGTCCCACAAAAGCGACATTGGCAGGATTTATTGATGCCATTGAAGCCCCTTTGATGTCATGTTCAAACACTTTTAGGTTGTTGTACAGATCATCAATTGACCAAGTTTCAACATCTTCCTTTATTCTCATGGTCATGGCCACAGTTGACCATTTGTTTGGCAAAGACCTGATAAATTTGTGATTTGCATCTTCCGGAGGCACACCTGAACCATGAGCTTCCAACTATGAGAGGAGATGTTGGAACCCATTATAACCTTTTTCTAGCCCTTCAGAACTCGACACATTGAAAGCTTCAAACTTCTATTTAAGAACTGCCTTCTACATCTTCTTGGAGTTAGCATTGCCTCCAAATCTAGTTCGAATTCCTTCCCAAATCTCCTTGGCATCATCCATCTCATGGAACCTCCTTAGATGTTCCTTTGGAATGGCCATCAAAAGGATGGTTCTTGCCTTTCTTTCCTTCTCCACAGTATGGATCTTTGCAGCAGAGACTGGTGGAAGTACTCTAACAGTAGATATCCTCTTCTTTGAATTCCCATTCTAAATAACTTTCCATAAATCACTGTCAATGTATTCAAGATAGTGCTCCATCTCCATGGTCCAGATATCATACCCCTCCTTCTTAAGAATTGGGAGTTTGATATTAGATATAGTGGTTGTTGCAGGTACGATCTGTTGTTGTTGTTTTCGTTTACCACTATCTGAGTCAGCATCATCATGATTTGATTCTTTAGAATCATTGTGTTGGCTAGAGAATGCATCATTACCAGGAACAGACATCTTTTAGGATTTTGTAAGTGATTGATTTATGGTTCTGTGTTTCTTTTTACTCAGAGTCCCTCTATAGGCTCTGATACCACTTGGAGGTCCAAAGTTCTGGATCTAAGCAGCCTTTGTAAGACAAAACTTAACTTCAATAAATCCAAATCAAGTATATGAGAAACTCTAAACAATGTATACTTGATGTTAACGCAGAATATTAACATAGGCAGTAAGAACAACATAGAGAACTAACTTTATATTTTTTATTAAACTTGAAAACTTGACATCATACTTAATGCCGTAGGGTTCCTTTTATACTATAAGGAAAACCCTAACCCTAACTATACAAAATGTGTGAATGGATGCATGCATATCTTCTCCTAAGATATCTAACCGTTTGCATATCCTTTCCTATTATATCTCCTAACATATCTATTATGTTAAACATAAACAGACTTAACTAAGACAAAAACACTAACGGACTTAACTAAGACTACCAGACTTAACTTAGTACTGGCAGTACTAACTAGCTACCAGACTTAACTAATAACAGACTTAAGTCTATTTACAATAATTCCCAACATCATACTTTATATCTTTTTCCAATTTGGAAAAGAAATTGCCATCTAAAAGTTCATATCAAGTCACTTGCGTCTAAGACAGAAGTTGAGCGTTAAATTATAGATAACTTTGAAAATATCCTAAATTTTGAAGAAAAAATAACACATGATGTTAAAAAAAAGTCTTAGACGCTTCTTCAAAACTCTAATGATTGTAAGTTAATTTTTGTTTTTTTTAATATTTTATATATCTATATATGTTTTTAATTTTTAGTGTTATTTTTATTTTTATTTTTTATTTTATTTTTTTGTTAACAGCCAAAAGATATGGATGAATATGATAAAGATCACAAACAAAAAGAGCAGGAGTTTGATAATTACATAAAAGATCAATTTGCTAGTTTTGGAGAAGAAATTTCTTTGAAAGGTTTAGAATTGGTAATATTATTACTCTATTTTATTTTTTAACTATAAATCATTTTTCATTTAACTATAATCAGTTTGGTAGTTTTGGAGAAGAAATTTCTTTTAATTTAATTGCTCTACTATTCATAGTTAAATTCTAAACAAAAATACACTGTTGGTCCCTAAACTTTCCACAAAACATCACCATGGACCCTAACTTTCCAAAATCGTCGTGGTGCGTCCAAAAGTTAGGATTTTGAGGCCGATTGCGTCCCTCGCCCCGTAATAGTTACTGCAACGTCCCGTTATAGTTCCCAAAACCCCGTTACATGTTTAGTTTGGAGGGTATACATGTCTTTTTACCTAGTCGCATTTTTCTCTCTCGCTGTACTACCCAGCAGACGTCTAATCCTTTTTCCCGCCATCATGTCTAGTATAAGTAGCACAAGTACTCATTGCTCATCCCCAAACTTGTTTTGGAAGCCTACCAAAAAAACCCTAATGCAATGTCACTCACCAAATCTAATAATTTAAGTAAAAAATCAAGAATCTCAAACCTTGGATTATCATTATGGCAAATCAGGGATGTACCTTACTTTGATAACCATGAAGTCGAGAGAAATTGGGCAATGAGGCAATATGGTTAGTGTTTTTGTTGATAATCGTTTACATGCATATGTATCTTAGATTGTTTTATGGTATTTCCCTTTTTTATTAGACAATCGTAACAGTGTTTTGTTTTGTGTTTCAAATGTTGGTCAACCTGGTGATTTTAGCATGAGATTTCACCACAATAGCCTATTCAAAAACTGGCCAGGGAGGATCTACAAAGGAGGTAAGGAATTTCATGTTGATTATGTTGGAATTAATGAGATATCGATTGACGAACTAGATGCTCTGATGACCCAAATCGGTTATGCAGAAGTCAAAACCAATTACTACTATTTTGTTAAACCTGGTAGTACATTGGATGGTCGCTTATATAGTTTTCATGAAGCTGTCAATCTTGACCTGTTGAAAGACATTGTAAAAGAACATAAGGTGATAGATGTGTATGTTGAAATAGGAAAGACTGGGTTAGAGTTGTCTGAGATGTCCCCACAGTCTATTAAGACTGTATTTTTGGAGATGGATGAACCTAGTAGAAAAATAGCTAGTGCTGCTATTCGATCGTGCTGTAGACGTTTGGTTCTAGATGACATACATAATGACCCAGTCCTTAACCCATTTATGCAACTTACGCAACTACCTATGGATGTCTCATATGTTGGGGAATCTAGTGATTTGCTACACATTAAGCTCGGTTTTTCAAGTCTTGACATGTCTTTCTTTGCCAGCCAACTTGTTGATAACAGTGACGGTGCATTAGTCATTATTGATAAGGAAAATAGTTTTCAGGACCTTGATAGTTTTGACGTTAGTATGTTTATAGTGACTAAGGATAAGTCATTGGAGAAAGTAGGGAGACCACTAGTTGATGGCAACAACACCTTTGAGGAACCTGATGTGGAAGTCACTCTATTCTAAGTCAATCAGGATAACCAGTTAGAGAATGTAGGAGGAGAACTTGTTGGTTGCAATAGCATGAAATAGGAGGGTGATGTTGATATCACTCTGTTCCAACCGAGTGATACTAGTCACTTAGGCAATGTAGGTGATGACACAATTTAGGCAAATGAAAATAATGTTACTGAGGAGAATCATGTAGAGGTTGCTTTGGTCCAACAGAGTTAGAGTCATGAGTTAGGCAATGCATGAACATCTACTAATAAAAGTGATGACTTTATTTAGAAACTCAATTACCTGTGTTGGATGAGGATGCATTTTACACTGCTTATGCTTCTGACTCAGACATAGGTAACTCTGGGGTGCCAAGGGTTAGGACATATTCTATTGATGATGGTGTTGTTGAAACTTTCTTTTATTGTGATCAATCCTTTGATAGTGCAAAAGATGTGAAAGAGAGGGTAAGAGAGCATTTTGTAGAAACAAGAAGGGAGCTGTTATTTCTAAAGAATGACAAAAAAAGAAAAAGAGTCAGATGTGTGGGTTGTGTTCCCCTATCTGGCCCAATTGCTACTACTGGACTGGGTATAGGCCCAGTTAGAGGTCCATTAATAAGAAAGGGTTTAGAAGGATTAATTGTTGGTAAAAATGACCCTTCCCAAATACTCTGCCCATGGTTGTTGCTTGTCGGCAGGGATGATAGTGAAAAAGGTGTTTGGACAGTGAGAAGATATAATGATCAACACACATGTTTGCAATCAAGGGCGCTCAAACATTTTGACCTTAACTTTATCTCAAAACAAATTAAAGATAAGATTCAAACCAATCCAAGGATTCCGGTCAAGTCGGTTCATAATCAGTTTACCAACCAATTTGAGCTTGAAGTCTCAATGCAGAAGGTATAAGAGCAAAAAGAATAGTAGTCAGAGGCATTAGGAGGGAATTCAAGCTACAATTCACCATGTTGAGAGACTATGTTCAAGAGTTGCAGAAGAAGAACCCTAATACAATAGTTGTGATTAATGTGGAATGGCCTGCAGAGGATACTCTTCCAACAAGAGAATTCAAGAGACTGTATGTTTGTTTAGGTGCTTTGAAGGAAGGATTTAAAGCTTGTTAGAGACATTTGTTGGGGATAAATTCTTATCCAATTAATGGTCCTTTAAAGGGTCATCTTCTAACAGATGTGGGAATTGATAGCAACAATGGTATATACCCTTTAGCTTATGCTTTGCTGAATCAGAAAACACAATTGCATGGACTTGGTTTCTTCATTATATCTGATGATCTTGCACTTGAGCCAAATTCAATCTTCACTTTTGTTACTGACATGAAAAAGGTACTCCCATAAACTAGAAATGATTTGAATTTCCTATTTTTTTAAACAGACAGTAAATATATATATTTTTGTGCAGCATATTATATCAGCATTAAAAGAAGTTTTTCCACATGCGGAGCACAAATTTTGTCTTAGAAACATTCATGAACAAATGAAAGTTACTTGGCAAGGTAGGGCCTTCAAAGACCATCTTTGGAGATGCGCAATAGCCTCAACTATTGTACAGTTTGAGAAATCTATGGATGCTTTAAAGACATTTTGTCAGGCTGCCCATGCTTTGTTAAGTCAGATACCACCAATCCATTGATCAAGGTCACATTTCTCATGTAAGTCATCTAACTGTGTAAATTAAGTAGTATATGTTAAAGTAGTATGAAATGTATAAGTAATATAGGTTTATTTGGCTTGTTTTAGGGTGACCTCATTCTGATGTGTTAGTTAATAACATGTGTCAAGTGTTTCATGAGAAATTGTCAAGAATGGTAAACTGTCTAAGGCTTGGAAGAGTGTAAGGTGTAGTGTTTGTGGCATTGCTGGAAACAACCAAAAAAACATGTATTGGCTATGGTGGAACCCAAAGTAGTCAAACTGGCGCTAAAAAACAAAATAGTTCAAGTTCTAAGGGAAAAGGTAAACAAGTGCCTCAAAAGGTTGAATCAAAGAAGACACATCCTACATGGAACAAAGTTTCAGCAGATAAACAAATTGAAGGTACAGGTGTTGATGAAAGTCAAGATGTTGCAGTTGAAGGAACTTGTGTGCATTCTAGAATTCAAGATAAAGGTACTCAGCATGTTGCAACAGAGTAAGAAGTTGAAATTGCAGGTGTTCAATCTCCAAGTCAAGATCAACGTACTGATAAATCCCAGTGTCAATCCCAGCAATAAGATCAATCACAGTCTCAATCTCAAGTCCATTCAAGTAATGTGCAATCAGTTTCTATTTTATCCCAGCATACTACTCGAAGAGTGACTAGGCAGCAGGCTTAATGGATAAAATGATGCCCTCACCATAGGTAACTTATGTTATGCTAAGAAAGTAGATAATATTTATTTATGTTAACTATGAACAAGTTATGTACTTTGATTATCATGCTTTGAAAAGTATGAAATTTTATGCATTTGGAATTATATCCAATTGCATTATCTACAGAACCATGTTCTGTTTTTGAATTTTAATTATGTCCAAAATATTTATCTTGTGTGCAACGTATGATATATCAAACTGTAAGACTGTATAATATGCTACTACAAATTGATACAGGCAAAACTAACCAAAACTAAAACTTCAAAAGAATGTTGACTATTCAAAGTCATTTATAACCAAATTTTTAAGCATCTGCATACCCATAATGTAAACTCAGAAAAAGAACTAAACTTCATATCCATGTTGGAGACAATGTTACTACCATTCAATAGAATCTAAACTTAAAACATACTAGTACATAATAGTTTTGGTAAAGGTTCTAATACTACCAAGGTGGCCTAACAAGTAATTACATTTCCACAAAACACAAAACACGGCCATCATACGTTAAAGCTAAAAAGTTAACCAAGTGCATAAACAATAAAGAACAATATCCAACTGAGCACCAAGTAAATCTTCCACTTCCACACGTCACCTTGAGCAACTTTTAATCTTTCGTCAAGCTCCTTTCTCCCCCCTCAAAAGGCCTGGTATGATCATTCTTGAACAAGCATACATTTCAGGATCATACCATCCTATCCACCGACAAGAAGACCCCTAATCATTAATATGACATTTCATTAATGAACCACTATTGTTACAATGTACTTTGCTACTTGCGAAAGCAAGGTAATACAATCAATCTTAAATCGCATTTACTTCATCAGGAGAATCATAGAATCGACACCCGGGGTTGGCCGATGTCCACGAAGTGCGTGTTATAGCTTGCTTACCACATCAGCAGCGTACCAAGTTGAAGGAAGAAAGGTTTTGAGGGAAAGATTAAGGATGATGAGTGACAATACAATTGTAACTCACAGTAATATAGGGAACTGGGACACTCTACAACGGCTAGAAACTAGATTGCTACAGTGAATGATGATTTTGCCCTCACCAAGAATATGTTGCAGTAACTATTACGGGGCGAGGGACGCAATCGGCATCAAAATCCCAACTTTTGGACGTACCACGATGATTTTGAAAGTTAGGGTCCATGGCGATTTTTGTAGAAAGTTTAGGGATCAATGGTGTATTTTTGTCTAAATTCTATAAATCATTTTTCATTTTATATGTGTTCTTTCCAATCCTTGTGTATGAACATTTTTATGTAATAGTTTTCAACATAAGGAATGGTTATGTTGTTATTTTGGACAACCTTAAATCAAATGCTCCATACGAAGGAAAATACGAAAAAGTTTTTCATTTTGAGGAAAGTTTTGTATTTCTTTAAGATTTTTTAAAGGGTTTTATATCAAATAGGTTACCCAACTTTGCGTTTTTGTGCACCTAAGTTACTTAATTTTTTATTTGTTCAAATGGGTTACTGGACTATACGGATTTGACATTTAGGTTACTCAAAATCATAAATTTGTTCATCGAGATTACCCCGATGACTGGTAACCGGGAGATGGAGTTATTACTTTGTCCATGTCAGTTTTATGTTCAAATAAGTTACTCAACTTTCCAATTTTGTTCGTCTAAGTTACTGAAGGTTTTTTATTTTTTATTTTTTTTAATTTTTTTTTAATTGGGTTACTAATATATGTTTATTTACAATAAAAATCTACAAGCGTTGTGTTAACAAAACGAGTTGTGCGCCGGTCCGCCGCGTTGCGGCTAGGCGTTGGTAAAAAACGTTCTTATCAAACATTTTTATACACGTTTATAAAGTATATAAAACCGTTTTTGTAGTAACGTATATAAAAACGTATATATAATGAATGAATACGTTTACATTTTTAATTATCTATGTGATTTTTAATTTATGATGTGGCGTTGAGATATTTGGTGGGTTGCGGCTGGGCGTTGGTTTTTTTGTGAACAATGGTGATGCAATTTATGTTTTCGAAGATTGTGAGCTGATAAATTTAACACCATATTTAGCGAATTAAGTGGATTTCGTTAGAATTTACACGTTTTTATATACATTTTTATATACGTTATCACAAAAACGTTCTTATCAAACGTTTTTTTACACGTTATTATATACCTTTTTTATACGTTTTTATATAAGTTTTTTTATACGTTTTGTATATGTTATTATAGATATTCTTATATACATTTTTATATATGTTTTTAAATACATTATTATATACTTTTTGTATACAGTTTTGTATACAAAACGTATTTAAAAACGTATATTTATGATGTGGCGTTGAGGTGTTTGGTGAGTGAGGGTGTTTTTTATGTGACTTATAAGGGTAGCCTAAATTAACAAAGTTCAGTAACTTATTTGTATAAAACTTTAGTAACTTAGGTGAACAAATTCGCAAAGTTCAGTAACTTATTTGTATAATTAAAAAATAAAAGTCAGCTGCCAGCGTGGCATGCCAACCGGTTATACCAAGTGTAAAATAGTTGGGTCACTACTTTGCCCGGTAAGGATAGTCCAGTAACCCATTTGTACAAAAAGAAAGTTGGGTAACTTAAGTGCACAAAAACGCAAAGTTGGGTAACCTATTTGATATAAAGCCTTTTTTTAAACAATATATATCTTTTTATCAATTTAAGATTTGTACTTGTACTCATTAATGTAAGTTTTGTAAACAGAGATATCTGTTGGTAGAGTTCTTGGCTCAGCATAAATATACAAATTTAGATGTAATATTTTCTCCAAAGGAAGCCAAAGTACTTAATTTGAGATGGAAAACAAAGAAAGACAAAATTAATTGTGGTTTATATGCCATGATTCATATGGAGCTTTATGAGTTTGAAGGCGAATCTTGGGAAATTGGAATTTTTGATGAAGTAGAACCACAGCATCGAATTCAGTGGATGTTATGAGAAATAGATGCATCACTAAGATCCTTCAGCATGAAATCAACGAACACAAGAGAAAGATGATTGATTTTGTAGAGGATTGGTTTTTAGAATATCCAGATGAATTCGAAGAAGAAGGCACAGAAGCCAAAATAAGAAGAATTAATCAAGAAGATTCTTTTAAGTAGAATTTAAGTGTCGATGAAATAAAAAATGACCAAAAGGATGAATTGTGCTATAGGAAGCTTTTGTCAAAAATAAACGATAAGGGGCATCTTTTGAAAGAATGCAAGTACAGAAGAAAATTTGCATATAAAAAAATTTTCGGGGTTGATTGTGAAGAAGTTGATCAATTTCCAAAATCATTCTCAGTGACATTAGATTACAAATCAAAGCATATACTTTTAGCTAATGAAGTTCAAAGTTTAGGATTTCTAGAGTGGAAAGAGTTCATGTTTTGTATTTATCACGACTCTTTAAATATCAGAATGAAGAGAAAGGTTATAATTTCGGTTCAAAAACTCTTAACAATGGCCAATATGATGAATGAGATCTCACCTGATGAAGCAAACCAGAGTTATATTGGATTACTAAAATTCAAAGATCCAGTGAATCAAAGGCTTTTTGTTCAGATGTGTAAAGAAGTGTTAGTTGGAGACGCGGAATTACCAGATGGAGTCATTTTTGAAGATCTAAAGTACTATAAAGAACAAGTTGAAGGTCTTTATTTCTTGAATAAGGATAGAAAATAATGCTTTCAGACTTATTCTGGTGTAACTAATTTGCCGCTTCTCCATATAGTTGTGTTTTACAAGCTTTGTATAACTAAACAAAGCGCACCATTCAAAGAAAGAGTTTTGAGAGCATTACATTTCCAAAAAAATGCTCTGTCTAAACATCAAGAATTTTATAAGGTCAGGAGAGATGCATTGAACTATCAAATCAAAGATTCCAAGGTAAATAATTTCAGGAATGACTTTTCAAAGAAAAGTATTTTTCTGTTTGGTATTTTTAACTGTAGTTTACTTGCCAGACATGTTTTTAAATTTTCAGAAACATCAAAGTTCAGAAAGAGACGGGAATAATATGAAGTTACTTTATCTGACAGATGGAAAGGAGATGATAGATGAGGTTGCAGATGGGAATGAATTTGCTCAATCTTCTTAATATCAAAATAAATCGGTATTTATTTTTTTTTTTATCAGATAGTACGCACTTTTATTTACAATCTTTGAACCTTTTCTTAATAATATGTTTATACCTAATTTTTCAGCTAATGGTTGCAGTAGCAGCACTCCATGAATTAAGTAATCCTCAAGTAAGTATTTAAAATATGCTCTAGTAATTATTTAATAAATCGGTAAGTTTATGTTATTTGATATTTATTATAGGATATAATTCAGTGTCCTGAGCAAATAAGTTTTTTTCCGGAGAGTATCAAGTAAAGTAACTCCCATACCGTCTTCCACGGGTTATGGGTCCCAATACCGTCTTCCACGGTGTATGGGGGAGGTTGATATGTAGACAGTCTTACCCCTACATAAGGTAGAGAGGCTGCTTCCGGTTCTACCTAAGGTAGAAAAGGACCTCCTGCCTTTTGTAGGGAGTGAGGATCGAACCCTTGACCTCTTGGTTGAGAGGCAAGGGGTTTTCCAACTGATCAATATCAAGTGATGATGATAATGATTCTTATGAATCGGAAGAAGACGATTCTTATGAGTATGAAGATATTAAATATATTGAAGAATAGACTCAGGTAGATCTTAAAAAGGTAATACTCAAAATAATCAAACTTTATTTTTGATTATACGTTTTGTATTCAATCTACGATTTATATTTAGCCTGCAGATCCAATTTATGTGATTTTTATCATTTATTTATTTATTAATTTTTTAAAATTGCAGATGAGGAGTGGAGCTGAAACTCTTCATAATTTTAGCAAAGATGTTAGTAAATGAATTATTCTTTATGAATATTAATCTTCTATATAATTCTTTTTAACGTACTTTTAAATAATTTTTCTTTTTCTTTTCAGGTTAATGATTCTATACAAAATAATGAAGATTAAAGGGAAAAAGTAAATAGGCAAAGGAATCCCACAGATGTTTTAAAGTCACCATTCAACAATAGAAAAGTTGATATTCTATCTAAATTAAATAAGAAAGAAAAGTCTGTTATAGAGTTAATAAAAAAGAAGAACACCAGCAAACTTGTGTAAGTTTTTTTCTTTCTAATTTTATTAAGCTTTTATAATAAATTCGCTATGAAATCAATATAATGATAAGACGTGTTTTTTTTTAGATCAAAGTTAGAAGATGAAACTTCTTTCATTGATCTTTCTTGTTTTTAAAAAGATAGAATCTTATGTTAGTTTATTGACTAGTCTTATTTTTATTTATTTTGTAGGAAGAATTTTTTTGGGTCAGATTTGTATTGTAATATTGACCGGAGCTATTTTAAAGATCTGGTTAATAAAAAAAATTTATTAGATCAAACATCATTGGCACTTGTTTTGAATTATGAAGAAAAATATAGAAGATTTGGATCGGGTTTAATATTATTTTTTACAAGCCAGGCAATGGTATGTCTTTATTGATTTTTGTTTTAATAATACTGTCAAAAAGGAAAGCGTTTATTATCAGTTTATTTTATAATATAATTTAGGCGCCTCGAAGAGAAAAAAGCGGAGTTGCAAATAAGAAGATACAAGAAGAATTTTTTAATGCAATCAACTATGGTTGCGAAAAATATCTAAATTGTAATGATTTATCTATAGTTAATCTCGTTAGTTTTTATTTCTTTCTAAATTATAATATTTTAATCAGGTTCAGGTGGTATTCAGAACGGTTTATGTTGAATAGCTTTCGTATTTTGCAAAGAATATGGGTTACAACTTACATGTAGTCTACAAACAATGTAATATCATTAGATATCTTACAAGTAACAGTAAGATATCTTTATATATGTGTTTTAATTTATTGACTTTTAACCCATTTTATCATTAGTAATCTAAGAAACCAACTCTAACAGTTGCATATTTGAGAAACTTTCATGTGACTTTTGATCCATTTTACCCATTACTTTATTGATTATTAGTTATCAATAAACACAATGCAATATCGTTAGTTATTAAGAAACCAACTAGCAGTAAGATATCTTTATATATGTGTTTAATTTATTGATTATGTGTTACATTTAGTCTACAATTTATGGTATCAATATTAATAATCTAAGAAACCAACTCTAATAGTAATATGGGTTACATGAAGTCTAGAAACAGAATTCCAGACTTCCATTAGCAATTTCCATTACAGTGTAGTGGTATACTGGTATTGGGCTTTTCAAAATATTAGGAGAAAAAACTAAATATTTATTTTTCGGGTCTTATGGGGTTGACCCGATAGTAATAATTTTCTAACTTTAACTTGACCTTTTAACACTATAGCGTTATTGGTTTCAAGTCAAAACAAACCGACATTAAAATATGAATGATACTAGCTAAATTTTATGTAAATTTACTTTTTACAGGTTTTCTTTCCAGTATGTAGACAAAACCATTTCTATGTTTATTGCTTCAACCTCTTGAATCCATCGTTTGTAATTATCGACAATCTAAAGGAAAGTGATGATATATACGGCAATACAACTCAAAATCTGGCAATATTATTATTATTATTATTATTATTATTATTATTATTATTATTATTATTATTATTATTATTATTATTATTATTATTATTATTATTATTATTATTATTATTATTATTATTATTATTATTATTATTATTTATTTTTCATTATTATTATTATTATTAGTATTATTATTATTATTATTATTATTATTATTATTATTATTATTATTATTATTATTATTATTATTATTATTATTATTATTATTATAAAATCAAATAGGATTTACAAGAAATTAGTGGGAGCCGAGAAACTAACTGGGCCCCCACACCTCTAGCAATAGCAAAGCTAATCCTATTAAAAATATGCGGAGCAGCACGTGCTCCAATGTCTTGAGTCATAGAAAATCGTCGAATACGCTTTAATAAGGTCACTGCATCTTTTTCAAGTTCTCCAAAAGAAAAGAATGAAAAGGGGAGGAACCCATATCCAATATCAGCACATTTAGCTTCATACTTGACCTGTTTATTATTATTATTATTATTATTATTATTATTATTATTATTATTATTATTATTATTATTATTATTATTATTATTATTATTATTATTATTATTATTATTATTATTATTATTATTATTATTAAAGTGATTTCTTTTGATGATAATTTTTTTTTAAATATTTTTGTGATATTAACTTTCTTTTCAGTTCAAGTTGTTTTGTCACTATCTAAAAGTTACAAAGCATGCAAAGGCTCAACAAATATCAAAGTGTGTTCCTTGCAGACTTGAAATGGAATGGCAAACATCAAAAAATAAAAATGATTGTGGCCTTATTATTGAGTTCTATTTCGGAATTGAAGACAAATGAAGATCAATTTTTAAGAAAAATGGAAGCAAGGATGAGTTGGCAACATTGAGAAAATTATATGTTGTTAAGATTTTATTAAGTGATGCAAAAAAATTATAAGAAAGACATTATAATTGAAGCATCAAAATTATAATTACTTTAATGTTTTTGGGGTTATTAAATTCTACAATTGAATGTTTATTTTATTAATTTTTGTATGTAGTTTGATATATAAGCTTTTGAAAACATATAAGCTTTGAAATTAGCAATATTGATAAGGCCAATTAACTTTTTTTATAATTTATACTATTATATTATATAATTATATAATATTATAATATCTTATTATAATAATTTATTATTGTTATATTAATTACACTAATATAATTGTGATTGTGATATTAAAATTGTTGTTAATATAATAGTTATTCTGAAGTTTATATTTTTATAATTTGTTAGTATATTATACCGCGCACTTGATGAGAATAATAATAATAATAATAATAATAATAATAATAATAATAATAATAATAATAATAATAATAATAATAATAATAATAATAATAATAATAATAACAATAATAATAATAATAATAATAATAATAATAATAACAACAATAGCTAGAGGTGTGGGGGCCCAGTTAGTCTCTCGGCTCCCCACTAATTTCTTGTAAAAATCCTTTTTGTTTTTAATAAAGTGATGGTTATAAAAAAAATATAATAATAATAATAATAATAATAATAATAATAATAATAATAATAATAATAATAATAATAATAATAATAAGACGAAGCTAATCTGGTTCAATGCAAACGTAAATTGTGTGATGGGCACTTTACTGCTGCTATTAAGGTACTCACATCTTCAGGTATTGCCCCATCTACTTCCGATACACTGCATGAGTTAGAGGCTAAGCACCACTATGCCCCACCCCCATCCCCGTCTTCTTCTTCATTTGGGGTGGATGCTCTTTCTTCCGCAGTTGCTGATGATCTGCTTGGATCTATTATCGGCGTTGTCAACCTGTTCCTCAGTGGAAAATGCCCTATTCAACTAGGGGAGTATTTAGCTAGTGCCCCTTTGACTCCCCTAGTCAAGCCTGGTGGTGGTATACGCCATATTGCTGTTGGCACTGTAGCGGAGGCTTGTTTCTAAGGTGGCTTCTTCTTTTATCGGTAACTCCATGAGCACGTATTTACAGGATTTTCAGTTTGGTGTTGGTGTTCCTTATGGTAACATAACACCAAAAAACACCAGAAAATCATAATACCCAATAACACCACTATTTGGGACCCACCTTTCTTTTTTTAAATTACAATTTACAAATTCTACCCTCAACAATTTCATTCATTAAACATTTAAACACTTCATTAATAAAATTTGAATTTTAAATATATCTCGCTCATATTTGAATTTTAAATATACCCCGCTCGTATTTGAATTTGAAATTTGATTTGAATTTGAATGAATCCCGCTCTTATTGTTTCAAATGGCTATTAATATCATACCATTTTACAAAATTCTTTAAAACTTCAAACATTTGAAATGAATAATCGTTGGTCAGCAGAAACATAAACTTAAACTTCAATTGTAATCTAGGTGATCTCAGGTTTGAGAGTTGTCTGAGAGATAACCGTCATTGTAAGGATCAAAGTTCGCAAACTTCTCTTCTTCTAACTATGCTTCCAACCTGCTAAGCTCCCGCTCCTTACTCTCGTTCCAGCCCGCATCTTCTTCATAACCTAGCCGAAATTGATCCAGATGAGGTTGCTGTTGTTGTTACTCAACAACTCTTGGTGCATCAGATGAAGTTGATGCACCTTGCACTCTTGGTGCATCAGATGCACCAGCTGCCACATTTTCCTCAAAACTCCAACGGATCTTGGTGGAGATTTTGGCATGTATCTGATTCATACAAGACCACAACTTCTTACTAAAGGCAGTATCTTTATGATATTCATCATATAGAAACTGATCGATCACAGCTTTGCGTTCTTCAGAGATGTCTTTACACTCTGTGTAACGTTGTCGCAATCTTTGTTTGAGTGCCTTCGCGAGCTCAAACTTCTTAATAACTTTGACAGTAGCCTCTTGTCGATCCGTGTCGTCTTTGTCGGCTTGTTTTTGGACATACTTTTGCAGTTGTTCGACGGTGTAAGGGAGACGACAAGCCATTGTTTTATTTTTTCATGTGTGTGAAATATGAGTATATGAGTGGTTTTTTTATTGGTGAGAATACAACTATAATCAATGGTTATTTATAAGGTTTAAAAAAATGAATTTGGAAAGTGTTTTTACAAAAATAGTCGTTGGTTTCAAACGGTTACATTGGTTTTTTTGTTTTTGAAAATCAAAATGTATATGTTACAATAAAGAGGGGCTATTTTGATTATTTATTTTTTAATTGGCAAGCACGTTACAACGTACGTTGGTACGTTACCACTCCGTGCCCTCTTATAAGATTTAACATGCGACTGAGCATGTTATTGATATGGATGGTGTTTCAAACAGTTATATGCTTTTATCATAAAAAAATGTCATTACTTTTTTCACAACTTCCAAGTACACACCCAACCAATAAATGCAGTAAACAGTTGTACTTTAAATATAATTTGCTTTAAGTATATGTACACTGATGTATCCAAGTCAAATTTAAAGTGTCTAAATCAACTCACTTTGTCTATATATATATATATATATATATATATATATATATATATATATATATATATATATATACCCAAAAACCCTAAAGCGAATTCTCTCTCTCCAAGGGTGATTTCCAGCCGCCACCACCTCCCTCCCTAATCTGATTTAATCCTTCCCATTAAAAACGTTTCTCTTATCTATATTGGGGTCACGTTTATCAGATCAAGATTGGGTTGTGGAGTGTGGTGGCCTATTTGTTCTTTATATCATATTCACTGGTCATCCCCTTGTTACACTTTTGTTGTTTAACCCTAAACTTCAAAGTCGATTTTATTACTCTGGTTATTGCGCTTGTAACTGATTTTATTACTCTGGGTAATATTTTTTCTTAGGGTTTTATTCCTTGATTCTGGTTGTTTAATTGATTCCTTATTTATTCTTCTTGTAAGTCAGTTTCTTTTCTATATAAGGATCGATTCTATCATCTATTACGCATATTTAATCAGTTATTTGGTTAAGTGATTCATGCTATATGATTCCTAATTTTGGGTTTCGTTTTTTACATGCGTATTAGATCTGATGTTCTGGTGCTTAACGCATATCCAAACTCGATTTAGGGTTTGGTATTTTGTTTGATTGGTTTTGGGCTTGCTGCTGATTGCTACTTCAATCTTATTTGAAACCCTACTGCAAGGGTTCAGCGTTTTGCAAGCTATTGTTGATTTGGTTGGGAAGAAACCCTAATTTTTAGGGTTGGTACTGTTGTGTGGTTCTGACTTGGTATTTTATTGGTCGTGGGGTTTACGAGAGAGATGGAACATGGTTATGCTACTGTGGTTGCTACATGGTTATGCATGGTTGCTATTGTTGTTTACATTGTTATGCATATGCGTGATACTGTTGCTGAATCCACGAACGAAACCCTTGTTTATCGGTTATTCTTTATTTCAATATGTTCTATACGCTTGTATTGGGACTGATTTGAGGTGGTTATCATTTATGGCTGCTGTTTGCATGGAATGGGTCTTGAAACCTTATATTTTGCTGCTGATTGATCGCTATTACTGGAAGTTTTGTGGTTCGTTGATTGCATGGCAGATTCATGGTATGATTATACCATTATTGATCCTTTTGCTATTAATATGCTTATACGTGGGATTATTCTGCTATGGTCATGACATGGGAGGTGTGTTGCATTTGTGACTTGATAATTGTATGTCTTCATGTGTGTCACTCACATTTGTTGGAAGATTGGTTAAAGTTCGGATATGCTGGAAGGTTGGGTCGCTTAGACCATGTTTATGCTTCAAGTTTGATTTGCTACGAAAGTCACTATTATTAGGTTATTAGATTATTATTCGTGCATAATACTAATAGAAGATGCAAATGGATTTGGTTTGGATTG
>CM060699.1:34712500-34715000 GCA_030686995.1 Artemisia argyi | reverse complement strand
AACACTTTAAATTATAATGTGCCAATCAATTTAGAAAGTTTATAAATTACCTCCCATACAGGCATACATGATTGACTAAAAGTCAAAAGTCATTGCCAAATCATGGAAATTATTTATTGAGATATAAATTTTTTCGTGGCTCATTAATATGAAATATTCGGCTCAAAAGTCAATAAAGTCAACCTTTAAGTTTAAGGAATTCAATATTCAAAAAAATGGAATGATAGATATTTTCATTATAAATATCAATTTCGATCTATAATTTGTTGTTCATTTTTATCATTACTCTCTTTACTAAACTAACATGTGTTTTTTTACATTTTTTTTCCAGATGTAAGTCACATTTAAAGAAATACCATGAAACATTTGGAAAACCCGACTATTCATCACTTTCGAGATACGCAATGAAATTTTTTTCTAGGCAATCACTAAAATAATACTATTTCATTGTATTAATTTTTTTATCTCTTCTAGAAACCATCGTAGGTGTATTGCATTTGTATAATTCTTTATCAATTTATATTATTTTATTAGTGTCAACAAAAATAAAATCTTACATGTCAACACATTTTTTGTTGCTCAATATTTAAATAGAACCTCTCATTTTTTGCAGATCTATATTGTTGCAGGTTATAATTCATTTTGCAAAGGTATTAGGGAAGCCACTCAAAGAGTTCGGTCAAGGAGGAGTCTACACCTCAAATGTCGTGTATCAAGAAGTTTTACGCAACGAGTAACATGCATTGTTAGTTAGTATCTCATAATTAATGTAATGTTTTCTTTTTCAGTCTCACTAAATATTTTTATATGTCGTTTGATATATCAAGAATTTTTGCTAGAGTGGAATTATCACATGTTACAACCGTTTGCAATTATATTTTGATCTTTTCACATTCTATTTTGAACATTATACGAAACACTTACCACAATATCACATATCGTTAATTGTATACCGCCAGGAACCGCTGCCTCTAGGCGCGGGTAATCGCCTATAATGTAAAAATGGTCAAAGGTGAAAATGTGAAAAGTGAAATATTGAATTTTTGGTCAATACCGAAAATGCCTTATCTAAACTAAATTCATACGTGAATATGGAATGTTAAAGAGAAATTAATGGATGGAATTAATGGAAAAGTGAAATGTGTGGTTGTACACAACTATTGCTTAAAGCTAATGGAGGAAAGTTTGACTATCTTTCTCAATCAAAGAAATGCAAACTAATTGAAAATCAAATGAGAAAACCTTGCTATTGCTCGCTAATTGGAATGTTGAAATGAGTAGCAAAAAATACTTGAGTAACTAACAGGGGTCCTTAAGCTTAAAATACTTGAATAACATTATATATTCAAATTTTGTTTAGTTCCAATTTTTATGCTACATGTTTATTACGTGGGGTTTTATGTAGTGTTTTTTTTTTTTTTTTTCTCATTTTTTCATTTGGACTTGCTTTGGATATTTTAAGTCTTATGGTTTAAGTTTTAGAAGGTTTACTAATCTTTTGATTATCAAAATTGCTATTAAAACATAACAATGATTATAACTTATAGATTAAAAATAATGAATGAGCTTACTTATAGTACATGCTTTTTTTTTTTTTTTTTTTTTTTTTTTTTTTTTTTTTCTTTTTTAAGTTTTCCTACCCATCAAATGCGTGACAAGATTTAATTAAGTTCAAAAAAATTTAAATTCTAAATAGTTGAATTAAGGAAAAGATACCTAAAAATGATCGAGTACAATAAAAAACATTTTCTTCCCAATGCAAAAATGACTAGACCCATATATACCATAGGAGTACACTAAAACGTATTATCTTCCCAATACAAAAGTGACTAGACTCATATGTAACTTGAGATTAGCAATGCAAAACTCATACAAAAAATTCACTCGTAATGTGTTTGGTTCATTTTCTATCTCTCTTCTCTTTTATTAAAATAATCACCCCTTGACATGTCAACGAATGAAATTTTTGTATGAATTTTATGTGTGAGTCTAACATTCTTCCCTTGAGATTAATGCATTCTCTTCCTAAAATGCAAAAATGACTCCAATATACCATATTCACATGAATGCTAATCTCTAAACTTAATTTGAATTATCGTATGTTAAAATTGTTTCACCTATATTTGAATTATTTTACGTTTTATGTATAAACGTATATGTATAAACGTAACACGAAATACTTAGCCATAACATCACAAGTATAATTGTTTGCCGCTAGAAATCCCGTTGCTATGCACGGGTACTCGTCTAGTATATATATATATATATATATATATATATATATATATATATATATAGGGGCTTTATTTTCAGAACCCTATTAAGTGCGGGAACTGCGAGAACTCCAATTTTGCATTAAAAAACATGCGTATTCATATAAAACATGTATATTTTCTTACATACACATGCCTGCGTATTAAGGTGTATGTAAAAAAACAAACATGTTTTATATGAACATGCATGTTTTCTAATGCATAATTGGAGTTCTCGCAGTTCCCGC
>CM060699.1:34705000-34707500 GCA_030686995.1 Artemisia argyi | reverse complement strand
CTGATTCTCATGGCTGGTCGTTTTGATTTTCAATTGGAAGTTAAGTTTAGGGTTCTTATTCAAAAACTCCTTAGATCGTTTGGAGGTGATTTGATCCTGCACGAGTACATGTTTGTCACGTTGATGGATCTGGTCCTTATTCTTGCACTTTCGATCTACTTGTTAGGGTTTTACAACCCTTGGTTCGTTGCATGTTCGTTGTTTGCGATCATGGTTGTAAGTTAGGGTTTGCCAACCCTATTTTCGTCTATGACTGATCAACATACATTGGGTTCCATTCTTAGCTCGAGTTTCACCTCACTGAAACTTGTAGTATATGAGGTATCAGATCGAGTTGTAGTGCTTGTTTGGGTTTATTTACCCTTGGATTGTTGCATGGTGCCCTTGTAATTGCTGTTTTGTTTGGGATAATGACATTTTGGCTGTTTGAAAGGGGATCATGGCATTTAGGTTGCTGGTTCGTGAAACTTTGGGTCGATTTGCTCCATGATTTTTTCTTGATTTTGTTAGGAGGATGGCTCAAGGATTTCTTTGGTTGGTTATGCAAGTTCAAGTTCTATGTGGATGGTTTCACATCGAAGATTGATGGAAGTTCTACGATGGCTATGTTCTTGGTGCTTCTTTAGTGAATCATGTTTTAATTCCTATTTTTATTCACTTGTATAGTCATTGTAGGTGGTCAGTTTTTATTATGGAAGTTATAAGAATGGAGTGTCATTCTTATAGTTGAGTCTGTAAGTGTCCTAAGGGACTGAGGTGAGGGATATCACCCTCACCCTATTGTACTTCAACGTTTTTTGGATAATAAATTTTGCCAGGGTGTATTAACCCTTTTACCCAATATATATATATATATATATATATATATATATATATGAAGCATCAATAAACACATCCTACCTCCAAACCACAAAATTAAGATTCAACTATCCATGCCTAACCCATAACCATACTTCCTTTATAAAACAACATATCCGAACCTAATACCCAACCTAAATTAACACACCCAACCAACATCATAACCTAACAAACAAAGAAACATCATAACCTAACAAACAAACATAAAACCTACAAACCGTTAACCCTCATCTCATTTGTTCTCTCTCATAAAAAATACACACAAACATAAAGACACCAATCAAAACGATCTCATCTCTCAAGTCTCATCTACCACAAGCTCACCACCACAAACATACATACACCTACCAACCGCCACCACCAACCGACGTCCACCAACTGCCGCCACCTCTCGCCAATCAACCTACGCCGCCACCACCACGGACCACCTTCTCATATATTTTTTTTCGTAGATCTATCATTTTTTTGAGGTATTTTTTAAGATATATTAAAAAAATTCGTATGTATATACATTTTTTTTTTCATAGATCCATACATTTTTTTCTAGATCTATTGATTTTGTTTGTAAATCTATAGATCTATTGTTTTTTTCGAAGATCTTTAGGTTTTTTGATAGATCAATGCGTTTTTTTTAGATCCGTACTTCTTTTTGTAAATCTATATTTTTTGTATATCAATACTTTTTTTTAATGTATATATCCATACGTTTTTTACTTTTAGATCCATTTGTTTTGTTTTTTTTTTTTTTGTTTTTTTTGTTGTTGTAAATCTTCACGTTATTTTAAGTTCCATGTTATATTCTTTTTATTTTTAGAACCTTAAATTTGTTTTGGTTTTTTTTAGATCCAGAATACATGTAGGATAAATAATACGTTTTTTTAGATTCATACCGCATTTTGTAAATCTTTTTAATCATGATTTTTTTTAGATCTATAATATGTTTTTTTTAGATCCATACCGATTTTTTTTTTTTTAAATTTATATACATGATCTAAATTTGTAGTTTTGATTATAATTTAGGGGGTGTTTTTTTTTCGAGATATATTAATTTTTGTAAAACAATACGTTTTATTTTAGATCCATACGTGTTTTTAGATCTAACACATTTATTTTTTTGTAGTGCCGCCGCTTGTAGCCACGTACCGCCATTTGCCGCCGGAAAAAGTTGCATTATCACCGGAAAAAAAAATTGGTCACCGGAAATTGTTTCTATCGCCGGAATAGTATGCTTTATTTCTAATTCTTTTGTTAATATTTATTAAGTAAATTTTTGTTAATATTTATTATGTAAATTTTGTTATAATAAAGTTTATGGTTTAAATATTGTTACAAAGTTTATATTGTAAATTTTGTAATAAGTTTATATTGTAAACATTGTTATAAAGTTTGTTGTGTAGATTTGTTATTAATTTTATGGTGTAAGTTGATATGAAATTTATAGTGTATATTTTGTTATTAAGTTTATTGTGTAAGTTTGTCATAAAGTTTATTGTGTACATTTTGTTATGAAATTTATGGGGTAAATTTTGTATAAAGTTTATATTGTAAATTTTGTTATACGTTTATAGTGTAAACTTTGTTATAAAGTTTATGGTGTAAATTTTGTATAAGGTTTATGGTGTAAATTTTGATATAAAGTTTA
>CM060699.1:34655000-34700000 GCA_030686995.1 Artemisia argyi | reverse complement strand
TCGATTACTGAAACATCAAGTAAGTGTCATATTTAATATTATAATGCACTACGTTTTAATGATTGTACTCGTGATGTACTAGAAAATAAAGTTTAATACAGTAGGATGTATGTTGATAGGAATGATTTAGCCTAAGTCAGGGTATATATCGATTATGTGATGTGTGAAAGATATTTTGAATGCTTGATGGCTTATATGATGTATTAGAGGCTTAACTGAGATGCACTGGTATTTGATTTGCGGCGTGTGTGGATAAGATAGGGTAAACGTAGCTTATGTGATTTACGAAAGAGATTTTAAAAGTTTGATGTCTTATATGATGTATTAGAGGATTAACTGAGATGTAATGGTATTTGATTTGCGGCGTGTGTGGATACGATAGGGTAAATGATGAGGCGAAAAATGAACCGTTTTTAGGGGGTCATTTAAGCCCGGAATTGAATTTATTTGATCAAATATTGCCCCAAATCGTTCCTTTTGTGATTTTAGGTACTTTAGGAGTGAATTCTGGAAAAGGAAGCATTTTGGACGTTTTTGGAGCATAAAAGTGAAGAAAACGGCAAAGACTTAATTTTTCATGCTGAGAACAGTACCTGACGGCGTCAAGAAGAAAATTTTGACGGCGTCAGGAGTAAAATCCATGACGACCCAGAGAAAACCTGAAGGCGTCAAGAGAAGGGCGTCAAGAGCAATTTTGGTGACGGCCTGCAAAAGGAATACACGTGACGGCGTCAAACCCAGATCTAGGCAGTCCGAGAATTTATTTGGCGGCGAGATGACGGTGTCAGAAATTTACTCTTGACGCCGTCACCTCATAAAATCTATATATACTTTTCTAATTTTCATTCATTAAGAGAGGAACTTGTGTGGAGAATACTAGGGTCGAACCTAATAAACCCTAGGTCGTTTATAACAGTATTTTCAAAGGTTTTCATCCCTTGAAACTGATGTGTAGGGATTGCACCAGGCTTTACCTCTCGAGGGATCTCGAGAAGCTTACAACCCCCACCAGGAAATGTACCTGATCGTTGTAGTATAGTATAGTGACAAGTACCGGGGGATTGATCGTTCAGCTAGGAATAGTGTCGCTAGGATTAGAAAACCTAATTACTAGTGCTAGAGATGACGGATGATTATTTTTTGTATTTTTATATTTTTTAGAAAGCAAGTAAAAATCTCGGGTTTGAAGGATTTGGGCGGAATTAGTTGCTAGTCAACTAACCCAATACTAAAGATGCAAACAAAATAAAATACGAGAAATGAAAATAAAACTAAATTAAACTAAAGTTGTGAGCAATAAGTGGAGAAGTTGTGTTTACTTAGATTTCACTACTCCCTAGATATCTTTTACACGTTAATTACTTGTTATAGTTGCGTGGATGACGGATTGTATTCCTTAATACCATTCATGGGGTGGCGCACTTAATTCCCCAATCCTATGAGTGCCTACTTCACTCCTATGTCGAGCCGGCTAAGAAGCTCCTAACATGGGATCATTAGAATTTACTCATGCATTAAATACAACCAATAAAACCTAGTGCACATCGGTTCATGTTTCCTAAGACGTTCAAGCATGTTACCATTTGGATATCTGCCAGTTTTTTTAAGCCTAACATTGAAATCATTCATCCAATACAACCATAAACAAGTAATCAACACATAATTAACATCTAGGTTTCATTAGATCTAAGCAAACACAAGATAGATCTAGCCTAGCATGGTGGAATCAAGACAAGAACAAGATATAGACAACCAACACATAGACATATTGATTGAATTAAAGGACACTTATCTTATTCCTATTCGATTATGGTATGATCGTATGATTTTCTTATGGTTTATTGTTATATGCGATCTGCTTTGGTTGGGTTGGTGATCATAGCATGTTATACATGATGCGATCTGCTGCGCGTTAACGTAATTATTTTGTGTTGAAAGTTGGACTGTTGTCCATTCGTATCATGATTGTCGATCTGTTGATCGTGGTTACTCTTCTGGTTTGTGATGTTATTCGTAGAAGTGGGTTGAGAGAGGGAAGGAGGTGGTTGTCGATGAGAGTTAGGGTTTCTTAACCCATAATTTTCTGTACGTTAGGGTTTCGAAACCCTACATTAGTGCAAAGGCGTGATACTGATGTTGTTTACATGATCGAAATCCCAGTTTATCGATTATTTTTATTGCTCTATGATTGTATTGGGATTGAGTTGATGGGGTTGTCGATTATGTGCATGGTAGGGTTCCTTAAACCCTTTTATTTAGTTGTTGTTAATCGCTATTGCTGGAAGTCAAGTGGGTTCTTGGTTTTTAATACGTTTCATCGTTCATAGACATGCTTGTGTTTGATATTTTCTTGGGGCTGATGATCGATGTTGCTATATGTTATCAGTTAGGGTTTCTTATTACGTTACACCCTATGATCGTGATGTTATGACTTGGAGAACTGCACTCACATTTGATGATCATCCATGTTATTATCTGCTGAAAGTTACGTGCATGGTTTCCTTTCCTACGCTTTGTGAACTGAACTCACTTTTGATGATCCATGAGCGAGGAAGATTCATGTCGTAGATGGAAGTTAAGTTTTGGGGGCTCTTGTTCAAAACCCCAACCATACAATCACAGATGTGTTGCATGTCCTATTTATTCTTAAGTCTCGTGATTGTATATGATGTGGGCAAGTTGGAGTATTCTCCATGGAAGTAAGTGGACCACCAGTGTGATTTAGAAGGCTCAAGTACATTTCTTGAGTAGTATCGTTATCTTTTATTTACTTTTGTCATTTATATTGGTTGGTTCATTTTTGTAAGTTATAAGAATGGTGTGTCATTCTTATATGAGAGTCTGTAAGTGTCCTAAGGGACTGAGATGAGGGATGTCACCCTCATCCATTGTACTTCAATGTTTTTTGGTTAATGTATTTTACCAGGGTGCAGGATTACTCCCCTTTACCCAAAAAAAATTACACATGCAAGGGTTCAAGGGCTGAAAACCCTTGAAAAACCTGTAAAATTCGTAATAGGTTCGGCCTTAGGGTTTCTCCAAAACTTCCTCTTTTAATGAATGAAAATTAGAAAACTATATATAGGAAATAGAGGCTGACGGCGTCAAGACCAAATAGGTGACGCCGTCATCTCGCCGCCAAAATACTTCTCGGACTGCCTTGATCATCATCTGACGCCGTCATGTATTAGGCTCTTCCAGGGCGTCACGTGTTTAACTCTTGACGCTCTTCCTCGTGACGCCTTCATGTTTGTACTGGGTCGTCCTGAAATTTACTCTTGACGCCGTCAGGATGATACTCTTGACGCCGTCACATACTGTTCCCAGCAAGGAAAATTAAGTCTTTGGCGTTTTCTTCACTTTTATGCTCCAAAAACGTCCGAATTGCTTCCTTTTCCAGATTTCACTCCCAAAGTACCTAAAATCACAAAAGGAACGATTTAGGGCAATATTTGATCAAATAAATTCAATTCCGGGCTTAAATGACCCCCTAAAAGTGGTTCATTTTTCGCCTCATCATATACCCTTACACTTGAGATTTGCTTGTCCTCAAGCAAATGCACTTTTATTCTACTCAAAATACAAGTTAGGGGTCATTTAATACTAATATAAAAGTAATTACAACAAATAATCGTTCCACTAAAGACCAAAGACAAGCACGGAAGTCATATACTAGCACCTCACAAATAGTGTTTAGATACTCACATCTCTCGGGTGTAATAAAGTATAAATTACAATATGGAAACAGAAGATATCTCTCACTACCTGTCATAGCAAAATAGATTACCATAGGCTTGGGAAAGGATCAAACCTCCACCACATGGCATAAGCACCTAGGATAAACTATCAAAGAGGTCTTTAAAAGGGTTGTAACGTTAGGTGTAGGGATATGAAATACACGGTTTTGTTGGATAAAGGCAGTCTTTACTGGTGGCGAGTTAACAATCTTGGTTAATTACACGTACAATATGGCGTTGCTAAGCCAAGACTAGACTCGACTTAAGCTAATAAATGAAAAATGACAAAAACATAAAATGAACATAGAATAAAAAGGGACGGTAGTCCGTATGTTTTTTCTCTTTTCTTTTTCTATTTTTTTTCTTTTCTTTTTCTTGAATTTTTTCGATTTTTTTTTCCTTTTTTTTTTTCTTTTTTTTTTTTTGCATACACTCTTACCCTACCATCCAAAATAATACATCATAGGGAATGAAAATTTCCCTTACACTTGAATTTTTACATACTTTACAATTAACTAATCTAATGACTCGAATTAAGAAAATCAAAACACTTGGAGCACTTTTAAGATTAACGTACATATGGGGGTAATAAATGATGTTCTTCCCCATTACTCCATAAATAAGTACTTTACCCATGAGTCCCAATCGTCCCAAAACAATATGTACAAGGATATGACTCGACTTAGCAACCATGTAATCAATTAGATAGTTAACTTAGGGTTTAACAAATAACAATAATGCACTAAAAATGAGTGCATACATGGAAGGCTAAGGCGATTTGGGTGTACATTTAAGTGGGGTGTAACAAATTCTTCCTTTAAGTAAGATGCTTAAAGTTAGAAGCGAAAAGATAGGCTCGGAGGGGTGTACTAGGACTTTCATGTACTAAAAATGAGTACAACGCTAAGGTGTGGGAAAAATTAGTTGACTTAAGTAGCCAAGTAATATGACTTAAATGGTCAAGTAATTATGATACGGGTTTAACACAAGGGTGATCCTAATGCCTCTTATCAAGTAGTAAATCCTACTACACGAATGTAGTCTCACTAGCGGTCTCGGGATGCATCACTAACGCAAGTTCTAGAATCTAAATGCTACCGGTACACTCATAAGCACTAAAAGTAAATGTTTTTCCTATCAAATCTAAAGGCGAACCTCACATATTTGGGTGGAAAATTTTTCTGAATATACGGTTATGTGCTAGTCATACAATCTCCTATCCATGTGACGCTTGCTATGGCTAAAGTTTCACTCCTAAATGTTGTAAAAAATTTTAAATTTGGTGCTAAAATTACACTAACAAGTATTTCTCATAGTTTTATTACACACCTACCATCAAACAAAACAAACTCAAGCGAAAGTGTATTTGTAAGGTATCATCATTTTACCCTCCCCTTACACTTAAGATGAACATTGTCCCCAATGTTCAAGTAAAGAATGTAAAAGTGAAATAAGTAAAACAAATGAAATCAAATACTCCCCTGATTCGCTCGGTTTGGATAATAAGGTGGCCAGGTTAAATCTTCCCCCAAGAAAATGAACAATCAAAGCTTCCCTTCCAGAAAAATAAATCATCTTCTTGTCATACATAACCTGTAAATCCTGAGAAAACAAACAAGGCAACCTCGCATAAAATCGGCGACAATCTATATAAGTTACTAAATCCTAGAAAACAAAGTAAGATATAATGCTTGTGGAATGAAGTTTGCAGATTTCCTGGAGATTATAAAACTTAATAATTCAACAAAAACTTTAAGACTCCGTTAGAAAAACAAAACCGGTAAAATTTCCAGGTTTTTACACGTGACGCTGTCAAGAGCAAACTCGTGACGCCGTCAGAAGTGACCTGCATAAATTATTATGTTAAGTTTCCGA
Organism: Artemisia argyi; assembly: GCA_030686995.1. Lineage (NCBI taxonomy): Eukaryota > Viridiplantae > Streptophyta > Magnoliopsida > Asterales > Asteraceae > Artemisia > Artemisia argyi. The sequence continues at coordinate 34,694,388 of CM060699.1, read as the reverse complement.
AAAATTTCTGGAAAAACTTGGTCCTACTTCCTGGAAAATCCTGCAAAACTTCATTATGACTCAATACAAGCATTTGACTCTAACAAATACTAATACACATGTTCATTTAATATTGTGGAGAATCATGATCGGTTTGTTTCTTAAAAACATATTTGGGGTTTCCCCTTACACTTATCTTTTGCAAAAATACCTTTAGGTGGAGTTAAGACTAGGCCAAAACAACAAAGTAAAGTATTTCCACTATTTAGTTTAGAAACATGATCTACCAACAATAAAAATAAAGCATGCATACGGAAGCAAATAACAAACAAACAAAATAAAAATCACACAAAGCATGGGTTGCCTCCCAAGAAGCGCTTTTCTTTATTTACGAGTCTTGTAGCTAGACTCAAGGTCATGGGTTACTACGTGACCTCGTCATTGGTTGCACTCTCTAGGTCGTCTTCTAAACCAGTTTTGTATTCCGGACCTAGTTGCAAGCATTCTTTGTAGAAACCAAGCATCCTATCCTTCACATACTCTACTCCTCTACGTCTATCCTCATAATTCCTATAATAGGCCGCTTGCTTGTGTTCCTTTTCTATATTAGAGAGAAGGCGGTATTGCTCAATTTTGTAGGGCATTTGGTAGGCAATCTCATCATTCTCTTCCTTGAATCTAACTATCCCTAAAGTCGGATCATAACTCATCCTAGTGGCCTCAACAAATGGTTTTCCAAATATTATTTGGCTTAGGCAAGCATCTATCACCGGACGAGTATCTTCTACTATCATAAAATCGACCTCATAAGTGAGATTGCCTATAATCACATGCAATCCCTTCACTCTTCCTGCAAAATTACTTATCAGATTCTTATTGGGCATCATCCTAAAATCAAGTTGTTTCTTCATTACCCAATTGTAATAAGTCCTAGTCATGATGTTAACAGGAGATCTAGGATCGATGTAAGCTTTCCATATATGCATATGCCCGATATTGCATGGTATGTTAATGTTAGAGGGGTCTCCCATTTTGATAAGGGGTGTGCCAAGGATATATGGTCTCTCGGGACTATCGAATAAATCCTTATGGTATTCCCGTTCTTCCTTGGTGGGCATCTTATCAAAGTACTTCTCTATAGTTTCTACTTCCTCTAATTCTTCTCCCCTATTAACCTCAACTTCCCTACTTTCATCCCTTGTTTCGGTTTCTACTCTAACTTCATCCTTGTCACTTTCTTCTATCTCTTTATCTATTGGCTTAATGGTGACAACATTGACAAAGTGGATATGTTTGGATGATGAGGGGTCCTTAATTTGGATTCCGTTATTGGTGTCCCTAGTGTCCTTCCTAGGTGTGGTTAACGCTTGGTTGTTGAGGGCTTTCAACAAGTTGTCAATCTTGTTGGTCATCTCCGTTTGTTGTTGGTTGAATTCGGTTTCAAACCTAGCTATGCGAGCTTCTTGAGATGCCATGAACTTTGACACCAATCCTTCAAGATTGTTGGTACTACCATAGTTGTTAGAAGGATTGTTGTTGAAAGTACGGTTGGAGGGTGGACCGTTTGGTTGATAACGATTAGGCGGATTGGAAGAATTGGGTTGATTTTGTTTCCACCTAAGGTTTGGGTGATTTTTCCAAGAGGGGTTGTATGAATCACCGTAAGGGCTTGGCTCGGGCTTGAAAGTGCACCACTTATCTCCCGCTTCGTCGGTACGCGTGGATGCGTAGTCCGCAAAAGCTGTTCCGGGGAGTTCCACACAATCACGAGTGCCATGGGGACCACTACATAATTCGCATGAAGAAGTGATTTTGTTCACTTGGCTTGAAGGCTTAGGAGCTTCGTAGGATTTCATGAGAAACTTGACTTGGTCCTCAATTTCCATGATCCTACGGTCGGGAGTGCTAGAGTTGTTCGAAGGCAAAGATATTGCCTTGACCGTTTTGTTCAAATCACGGGGATCATTCCAACTTTCGTTGTCATAGATAGCAAGATCTTCTATGAGTTCCCATGATTGTTTCGCACTTAGATCATGTAGCTTACCACCGGCCGATTGGTCAATGGCTCGCCTCGGGGAGAGATCGATATGGTCATAAAAGATTTGGACTTGGAGCCAAAGATCTATGCCATGATGAGGGACTTTTTGGAGTAAGTCCTTGAAACGAGTCCATGCTTCATAAAGAGATTCATTTTGACGTTGTTGGAACATCAAGATGTCATTTCTAAGCTTAGTAGTTCTCCCCGGTGGGAAAAATTGAGCAAGGAAACGAGTGGTGAGATCATCCCATGTGGTGATGGATCCCGCGGGTAAACGCTCAAGCCATTGACTAGCTTGATCCCGTAGAGAGAATTGGAATAGGCGTAATCGGGTTGTCTCTCTAGTTTCAACACCTAGGTTTATGGAATCTACGATTTTTAGGAAGTCCTTAAGATGTTGATTTGGATTTTCGGAACAAAGTCCATGGAATGCACATCCGCTTTGCACCAACCAGATGGTGTCGGATCACAAGGGGGTTACATTGGCTCCGGTGAGCTCAATGGTGTTTCGGTAGCCTTAGTGGCTAGGTCGGGAATACTCTCCTAAGGTTCGGGGCCTAAGAGGTTCTAGTGGTGGGTTTTGTTGTGGTGGGATGACGGGTTCAAAGATGTTCCCATCGTCCATGATGTCGGGTGGTGAAGAGTTACGAACAAAGACACAAAGAATTAAGATAGACTAAAGAAAACCTAAAAATAAAAATAAAATCCTACTAGAAAGGAATCTAGCAAGTAGACCTAATAAAAAGAAATTCTAACCTAGACAATAACTATTCCCCGGGCTGCGGCGCCAAAAACTTGATGCGTAGGGATTGCACCAGGCTTTACCTCTCGAGGGATCTCGAGAAGCTTACAACCCCCACCAGGCAGTGTACCTGATCGTTGTAGTATAGTATAGTGACAAGTACCGGGGGATTGATCGTTTAGCTAGGAATAGTGTCGCTAGGATTAGAAAACCTAATTACTAGTGCTAGAGATGACAGATGATTATTTTTTGTATTTTTATATTTTTTAGAAAGCAAGTAAAAATCTCGGGTTAGAAGGATTTGGGTGGAATTAATTGCTAGTCAACTAACCCAATACTAAAGATGCAAACAAAATAAAATACGAGAAATGAAAATAAAACTAAATTAAACTAAAGTTGTGAGCAATAAGTGGAGAAGTTGTGTTTACTTAGATTTCACTACTCCCTAGATATCTTTTACACGTTAATTACTTGTTATAGTTGCGTGGATGACGGATTGTATTCCTTAATACCATTCATGGGGTGGCGCACTTAACTCCCCAATCCTATGAGTGCCTACTTCACTCCTATGTCGAGCCGGATAAGAAGCTCCTAACATGGGATCATTAGAATTTACTCATGCATTAAATACAACCAATAAAACCTAGTGTACATCGGTTCATGTTTCCTAAGACGTTCAAGCATGTTACCATTTGGAGATCTGCCAGTTTTCTTAAGCCTAACATTGAAATCATTCATCCAATACAACCATAAACAAGTAATCAACACATAATTAACATCTAGGTTCATTAGATCTAAGCAAACACAAGATAGATCTAGCCTAGCATGGTGGAATCAAGACAAGAACAAGATATAGACAACCAACACATAGACATACTGATTGAATTAAAAGAACACTTATCTTAATTACACATGCAAGGGTTCAAGGGCTGAAAACCCTTGAAAAACCTGTAAAATTCATAATAGGTTCGGCCTTAGGGTTTCTCCAAAACTCTCTCTTTTAATGAATGAAAATTAGAAAACTATATATAGGAAATAGAGGCTGATGGCGTCAAGACCAAATAGGTGACGCCGTCATCTCGCCACCAAAATACTTCTCGGACTGCCTTGATCTTCATCTGACGCCGTCATGTATTAGGCTTTTCCAGGCCGTCACGTGTTTAACTCTTGACGCTCTTCCTCGTGACGCCTTCATGTTTGTACTGGGTCGTCATGAAATTTACTCTTGACGCCGTCAGGATGATACTCTTGACGCCGTCACATACTGTTCCCAGCAAGGAAAATTAAGTCTTTGGCGTTTTCTTCACTTTTATGCTCCAAAAACGTCCGAATTGCTTCCTTTTCCAGATTTCACTCCCAAAGTACCTAAAATCACAAAAGGAACGATTTAGGGCAATATTTGATCAAATAAATTCAATTCCGGGCTTAAATGACCCCCTAAAAGTGGTTCATTTTTCGCCTCATCAGAAACCTTTCATGTTCAATTAAGATAAGTCATCTTTCAATTCATTCAATATGTCTATGTATTGTTTGAATATATATTATGCTTGTCTTGATTTTAACATGCTAGGCTAGATCTTTCATGTGTTTGCTTAGATGTAATGAAACCTAGATGTTGATTATAGGTTGATTGTTTGTTTATAGTTGTAATGGATGAATGATTTCAATGTTAGGCTTAAGAAAATTGGCAGATCTCCATTGTGTAACATGCTTGAACGTCTTAAGAAACATGAACCGATGTGTACTAGGTTTTTATGATTGTATTTAATGCATGAGCAAATTCTAGTGATCCCATGTTAGGAGCTTCTTAGCTAGCTCGACATAGGAGTGAAGTAGGAGCTTATATGATTGGGGAAGTAAGTACGCCACCCCATGAATGGTATTAAGGAATACAATCCGTCATCCACGCAACTATAACAAGTAATTAACCTACAAAAGATATCTAGGGAGTAGTGAAACCTAAGTAAACACAATTCTCCCATATATTGCTCGCACCACTATCTTAATTTAGTTATTTTCATTTCTAGCATTTTATTTTGATTGCATCTTAGTTCTTGGGTTAGTTGAATAGCAACTAATTCCGCCCAACTCCTTTAAAAACCGAGATTTTACTTGCTTTTATAAAAACTTAAAAATACAAAAAGAATCATCCCTCATCTCTAGACCTAGTCTTTAGGTTTTCTAATCCTAGCGACACTATTCCTAGCTGAACGATCAATCCCCCGGTACTTGTCTCTATACTATACTACAACGATCAGGTACATTGCCTGGTGGGGGTTGTAAGCTTCTCGAGATCCCTCGAGAGGTAAAGCCTAGTGCAATTCCCACGCATCAAGTTTTTGGCGCCGCAGCCTGGGGAATAATTATTGTCTAGGTTAGGATTTCTTTTTATTAGGTCTACTTGCTAGATTCCTTTCTAGTAAGATTTTAATTTTTATTTTTTAGGTTCTCTTTAGTCTATCTTATTTCTTCGTGTTTTTGTTCGTAACTCTTCGCCATCCGACATCATGGAAGATGGTAACATCTTTGAACTCATCATCCCACCACAACAAGACCACCCACAAAACCCACCACTAGTTAACCAACCTCTTAGGCCCCGAACCCTAGGAGTGCACTCCCGACCGTAGGATCATGGAACTTGAAGACCAAGTCAAGTTTCTCATGAAATCTTATGAAGCTCCTAAGCCTTCAAGCCAAGTGAACAAAATCACTTCTTCATGCGAATTATGTAGTGGTCCCCATGACACTCGTGATTGTGTGGAACTCCCCAGAACAGCTTTTGCGGACTACGCATCCTCGCGTACCGATGAAGTGGGAGATAAGTGGTACACTTTCAAACCCGAGCCAAACCCGTATGGTGATTCCTACAACCCTTCTTGGAAAAATCACCCAAACCTTAGGTGGAAACAAAACCAAACCAATCCTTCCAATCCGCCTAATCGTTACCAACCAAACAGTCCACCCTCCAACCGTACTTTCAACAACAATCCTTCTAACAACTATGGTAGTACCAACAATCTTGAAGGATTGATGTCCAAGTTCATGGCATCTCAAGAAGCTCGCATATCTAAGTTTGAAGCCGATTTCAAACAAAAGCAAAGCGAGATGACCACCAAAATTGACATATTGTTGAAAGTTCTTAATGACCGAGAAGTGGGAGCACTCCCAAGTGACACGGTCAAGAATCCGAAACTAAACGTTAATTCCATATCATCAGTTTCGTCACCCACTTCTTGTCCGCAATACTACTCGGTTAAATCAACGAGCACGTGTTTCAAACAAAACCAAATTCTTCAAAAGGACCAATCAAATAAAACACCGGATATAAACCCGGTCAAAAGCATAGTTGAAACACCTCCTACGCAAGACCTTGACGATGAATTCAAGGAGCTTCACCTTGAACGCCCCGTCATTGATGTCTTAGCCCGTACTCCCTACTATAGTGCCCTCTTAGAAAAGTATGAGAAGTTTAAACTAGGTAAAAATGGGACCTCCTTCGTTCAAAACAAGTTGCCTAAAAAGCTTGATGATTCGGGTATATTTGTTCTGCCTTGTAAGATAGGAAGATCCGAAGCTCTCGACACACTAGCCGATTTAGGGTCAAGCCTCAACTTGATTCCCTTATCCCTTTTCACCACTCTCAAGCTAGGAAAGTTAGAAGAGACGGAGGTATTGATTGGTCTAGCGGATGGGAGTATTGCCCACCCGGTTGGAATGATTAAGGATGTAGTTGTTCACGTAGGGAAGTTAACTATCTTAGCGGATTTTCACGTTCTAGATATGGTTAGTGACACTACATGCCCATTGTTGGTAGGAAGAGGATTTTTAGCTACCGCTAGCGCCATGATAGATTGTAAAGAGTCTAAGATAGCGGTAGGTGAGGGCGATACTTGGTCGGTATATGATGTTAAGAAACATAGCTACAATTGTGAGGATGAACCGACACCACATCGGGTAAAGATGAATAGGAGACCATCTAGATATGGACCTTGGATAGAAAGGAACTTTATAGGACCTCAACGCCCATTCTATCTAGAAAAAGATTTCATCGATAAGACACATTCGGTGGAACAACGCATAGCTAGAGATGAAGAGCTAGACCTTTTTGAGGACCCCTTAGTCTTTAGGAAGATGATAGAGTTCTTAAGCGTAATGCCTATTAATATAGAGATGAACAAGTGGAAAAGAGAGGGAGATAAGTGTAAATGGAGGTGGGACAAGCCACCAAAGGAAGGTGACGGGTCATGGCATATGAAGATGATTTTGTATGATCCGGATGGAGAAAAGTTTGAAAGGTCATACCGTACTAAGAAAACCGATAGGAAGTTGAAACCTAAGGTTGATCCCAAAGATGTCCTCAATGAAGACCTCACCCGTGTCACGTAGTAACCCTGACCTTGAGTCTAGCTACAAGACTCGTAAATAAAGAAAAGCGCTTCTTGGGAGGCAACCCATGTTTTGTGTGATTTTTATTTTTGTTTGTTTGTTATTTGTTTCCGTATGCATGCTTTATTTTTATTGTTGGTAGATCATGTTTCAAAACTAAAATCATGAAAATACTTTACTTTGTTGTTTGGCCTAGTCTTAACTTCATCCAAAGGTATTTCGCAAAAGATAAGTGTAAGGGGAAACCCCAAATATGTTTTTAAGAAACAAAAACCGATCATGATTCTCCACAATATTAAATGAACATGTATATTCGTATTTGTTAGAGTCAAATGCTTGTATCGAGTCATAATGATGTTTTGCAGGATTTTCCAGGAAGTAGGACCAAGTTTTTCCAGAAATTTTCCAGAAACTTAACATAAGAATTTCTGCAGGTCACTTCTGACGGCGTCAGGAAAAAATTCCTGACGGCGTTACGTGTAAAATTCTGGAAATTTTACCAGTTTTGTTTTTCTAACGGAGTCTTGAAGTTTTTGTTGAATCTTTAGTTTTATAATCTCCAGGAAATCTGCAAACATCATTCCACAAGCATTATATCTTATTTTGTTTTCTAGGATTTGTTAGCATATATAGATTGCCGCCGATTTTATGCGAGGTTGCCTTGTCTGTTTTCTCAGGTTTTACAGGTTATGTATGACAAGAAGATGATTTATATTCTGGAAGGGAAGCTTTGATTGTTCATTTTCTTGGAGGAAGATCTAACCTGGCCACCTTATTATCCATACCGAGCGAATCAGGGGAGTATTTGATTTCATTCTTTTTACTTATTTCACTTTTACATTCTTTACTTGAATATTGGGGACAATGTTCATCCTAAGTGTAAGAGGAGGGTAAAATGATGATACCTTACAGATACACTTTCGCTTGAGTTTGTTTGTTTGATAGTAGATGTGTAATAAAACTATGAGAAATACTTGTTAGTGTAATTTAAGCGCCAAATTTAAATTTTTTACAACATTTAGGAGTGAAACTTTAGCCATAGCAAGCGTCTCATGGATAGGAGGTTGTATGACTAGCACAAAACCGTACCATTCAGAAAAATTTTCCACCCAAATATGTGAGGTTCGCCTTTAGATTTGATAGGAAAAGGATTTACTTTTAGTGCTTATGAGTGTACCAGTAGCATTTAGATTCTAGAACTTGCGTTAGTGATGCATCCCGAGACCGCTAGTGAGACTACATTCGTGTAGTAGGATTTACTACATGATAAGAGGCATTAGGATCACCCTTGTGTTAAACCCGTATTATAATTACTTGACCATTTATGTCATATTACTTGGCTAGTTAAGTAAATTAATTTTTCCCACACCTTAGCATTGTACTCATTTTTAGTACACGAAACCCCTAGTACACCTCTCCGAGCCTATCTTTTCGTTTCTAACTTTAAGCATCTTACTTAAAGGAAGAATTTGTTACACCCCACTTAAATGTACAACCAAATCGCCTTAGCCTTCCGTGTATGCACTCATCTTTAGTGCATTATTGTTATTTGTTAAACCCTTAGTTAATTATCTAATTGATTACATGGTTGCTAAGTCGAGTCATATCCTTGTACATATTGTTTTGGGACGATTGGGACTCATGGGTAAAGTACTTATATTATGGAGTAATGGGGAAGAACATCATATTATTACCCCCATATGTACGTTAATCTTAAAAGTACTCCAAGTGTTTTGATTATCTTAATTCGAGTCATTAGATTAGTTTATTGTAAAGTATGTAAAAATTCAAGTGTAAGGGGAATGTTCATTCCCTATGATGTATTATTTTGGATGGTAGGGTAAGAGTGTATGCAAAAAAAAAAAAGAAAAAAAAAAGAAAAGAAAAAAAAAAAAAAAAAAAAAAAAATCGAAAAAATCAAGAAAAAAAAAATAGAAGAAAGAAAAGAGAAAAAACATACGGACTACCATCCCTTTTCATTCTATGTTCATTTTATGTTTTTGTTATTTTTGATTTATTAGCTTAAGTCGAGTCTAGTCTTGGCTTAGCAATGCCATATTGTACATGTAATTAACCAAGATTATTAACTCACCACCAGTAAAGATTGCCTATATCCAACAAAACCGTGTATTCCATATCCCTACACCTAACGTTACAACCCTTTAAAAAGACCTCTTTGATAGTTTATCCTAGGTGCTTACGCCATGTGGTGGAGGTTTGATCCTTTCCCAAGCTTATGGTAATCTATTTTGCTATAACAGGTAGTGAGAGATGTTTTCCATTTCCATATTGTGATATTACTTTATTTCACCCGAGAGATGTGAGTATCTAAACACTATTTGTAAGGTGCTAATATATGACCTCCGCGCTTGTCTTTGGTCTTTAGTGGAACGATTATTTGTTGTAATTACTTTTATATTAGTGTAAAATGACCCCTAACTTGTATTTTGACTAGAATAAAAGCGCATTTGCTTGAAGACAAGCAAATCTCAAGTGTAAGGGTATATGATGAGGCAAAAAATGAACCGTTTTTAGGGGGTCATTTAAGCCCGGAATTGAATTTATTTGATCAAATATTGCCCTAAATCGTTCCTTTTGTGATTTTAGGTACTTTGGGAGGGAATTCTGGAAAAGGAAGCATTTTGTATGTTTTTGGAGCATAAAAGTGAAGAAAACGGCAAAGACTTAATTTTCCATGCTGAGAACAGTACCTGACGGCGTCAAGAAGAAAATTTTGACGGTGTCAGGAGTAAAATCCATGACGACCCAGAGAAAACCTGAAGGCGTCAAGAGAAGGGCGTCAAGAGCAATTTTTGGTGACGGGCTGCAAAAGGAATACACGTGACGGCGTCAAACCCAGATCTAGGCAGTCTGAAAATTATTTGGCGGCGAGATGACGGCGTCAGAAATTTACTCTTGATGTCGTCACCTCATAAAATCTATATATACTTTTCTATTTTTCACTCATTAAGAGAGGAACTTGTGTGGAGAATACTAGGGTCGAACCTAATAAACCCTAGGTCGTTTGTAATAGTATTTTCAAGGGTTTTCATCCCTTGAAACCTTTCATGTTCAATTAAGATAAGTCCTCTTTCAATTCATTCAATATGTCTATGTATTGTTTGAATATATCTTATGCTTGTCTTGATTTTAACATGCTAGGCTAGATCTTTCATGTGTTTGCTTAGATGTAATGAAACCTAGATGTTGATTATAGGTTAATTGCTTGTTTATAGTTGTAATGGATGAATGATTTCAATGTTAGGCTTAAGAAAACTGGCAGATCTCCATTGTGTAACATGCTTGAACGTCTTAAGAAACATGAACCGATGTGTACTAGGTTTTTATGATTATATTTAATGCATGAGCGAATTCTAGTGATCCCATGTTAGGAGCTTCTTAGCCGGCTCGACATAGGAGTGAAGTAGGAGCTTATAGAATTGGGGAAGTAAATACGCCACCCCATGAATGGTATTAAGGAATACAATCCGTCATCCACGCAACTGTAACAAGTAATTAACCCGCAAAAGATATCTAGGGAGTAGTGAAACCTAAGTAAACACAATTCTCCCATATATTGCTCGCACCACTATCTTAATTTAGTTATTTTCATTTCTAGTATTTTATTTTGATTGCATCTTAGTTCTTGGATTAGTTGAATAGCAACGAATTCCGCCCAACTCCTTCAAAAACCGATATTTTACTTGCTTTTATAAAAACCTAAAAATACAAAAAGAATCATCCATCATCTCTAGACCTAGTCTTTAGGTTTTCTAATCCTAGCGACACTATTCCTAGCTGAACGATCAATCCCCCGGTACTTGTCACTATACTATACTACAACGATCAGGTACACTGCCTGGTGGGGGTTGTAAGCTTCTCGAGATCCCTCGAGAGGTAAAGCCTGGTGCAATTCCCACGTATCAGTAAACGTAGCTTATGTGATGTGCGAAAGAGATTTTAAAAGCTTGATGTCTTATAAGATGTATTAGAGGCTTAACTGAAATGCACTGCTATTTGATTTGCGACTTGTGTGGATAAGATAGGGTAAACGTAGTTTATGTGATGTGCGAAAGAGAGTATAAAAGTTTGATGTCTTATATGATGTATTAGAGGATTAACTGAGATGCACTGCTATTTGATTTGCGCCATGTGTGGATAAGATAGGGTAAACGTAGATTATCTGATGTGCGAAAGTGATTTTAAAAGTTTGATGTCTTATATGATGTATTAGAGGATTAACTGAGATGCACTGGTATTTGATTTGCAGCGTGTGTGGATTAGATAGGGTAAACGTAGCTCATACGATGTGCAAAAGAGATTTTAAAAGTTTGATGTCTTATATGATGTATTAGAGGCTTAACTGAGATGCACTGCTATTTGATTTGCGACGTCTGTGGATAAGATAGGGTAAACGTAGATTATCTGATGTGCGAAAGTGATTTTAGTCTTATATGATGTATTAGAGGCTTAACTGAGATGCAGTGGTATTTAATTTGCGGCGTGTGTGGATAAGTTAGGGAAAATGTAGATTATGTGATGTACGAAAGAGAGTTTAAAAGTTTGATGTCGTATATGATGTATTAGAGGATTAACTGAGATGAACTGGTATTTGATTTGCGGCGTGTGTGGATAAGATAGAGTAAACGTAGCTTATGTGATGCGCGAAAGAGAGTTTAAAAGTTTGATGTCTTATATGATGTATTAGAGGATTAACTAAGATGCACTGCTATTTGATTTGCGACGTGTGTGGATAAGATAGGGTAAACGTAGCTTATGTGATGTGCGAAAGAGATTTTAAAAGTTTGATGTCTTATATGATGTATTAGAGGATTAACTGAGATGCACTGGTATTTGATTTGCGACGTGTGTAGATAAGATAGGGTAAACGTAGATTATCTGATGTGCGAAAGTGATTTTAAAAGCTTGATGTCTTATATGATGTATTAGAGGCTTAACTGAGACGCAGTGGTATTTAATTTGCGGTGTGTGTGGATAAGTTAGGGAAAATGTAGATTATCTGATGTGCGAAAGAGAGTTTGTGTGGTTGATGGTTTATATGATGTACTAGCGGTTTAACTGAGTTGCAGTAGCATTTAATTTGCGATGTATGAACATAAGATTTTATAGATCTTGAACTGATTTTCAATTGTTGATAATGAAACAGATGAGGAAGAATCAGACAAAGAAGATACAATTGATAGAGCTGCTATTCAAAGGCTGCTAAAGCAAAATGGAATGAATTGTTGGAAAGTCTTATTAGTGAACATGTGGCAAAAAAAAGAAGCAGGAAATCGTGCTAAAGTGAAAATTGTTAAGAAGAAGAACCCCATTTCTGTTGATGAATGCAACACAATTAAAAAGAAGAATAAGGGTAAAAGAGGTGCAATAGAGATCTATTCAAAACCTGATACAACACCAGTCAAAAAGAAAAGAAAAGTGAAAATAAAAAATGACGATGAAAGTACAGATTCATAAATGGCAGTTGTATCAAAGAAGAAAGGTATAAAAAAGAAGTTCAAAATAATGAACCCAAGGCTATCACTTGTAGAATGTCACCTAGAAGCTTGCAAAAGGTTCTTGCGAAATTGAGAACTTGCCAGGTGGATGAATTACAAAGGATGCGATTTGGTGATTTTTATAATAATTTCAACTATTATTCTACACCAACAGTATTAGGTATGTGGGTAGTTAGAAATTTTGATTCAAAAACTTGCTCTATAAAAATGACCAATGGAAGAAAGATTAAAATTACTAGAGAATTGGTTCGGGATATGCTGGGAATCCCAATGGGGGATATCAAAGTTGAAGCACTTGAAGAGAAAAATCTATATGAAGAGACTATTGTCAAATGGAGAGAACTTTTGGAAAGTATTGTTGTAGAAAAGAAAATTTATATAGGAAGGTTGGAGGAACATTTGTGCAGTCTGACCGAAGTTGATTGGGAATTTAGAGTTTGTTTCCTTGTCCTCTTCTTCTCCATATTTGGCCAAGAAACAAAGATGGTCAGGTAAATGAGAGAATTATACCAATTCTCTCAAATATTGATAACGTGTCTCAAATGGATTGGTGCTCATATGTTCTGGAGTGTCTGCTGAAGGAGTGTACCGGATTTAAACCCACTTCCAAATTCAGTGGACCATTACTCTTATCGGCTATAAGTTTTCCATATTTAATTACTCAGTGATGCACTAATAATAAAAGTATGATGTACTGATTATGATACTAAGATGTAGTAAAATTAAAATTGTGATGCAATAAGTTTGAAATAGGAATGCACTAGATTAAAAAAAAGTCTGATTGACTGTTTATGATTACTAAGTTTTCACACTCTCATACAATGAATTTTATTTGATGCAGCTCATATATGTTAATTCAACAACATCTGAGACTGTCAAGGTGGAAAAATCTATTCCAGGGTTCAAAGCATGAAGTTCAAAACTTTTGTTTGAAAGACAAAAAGAAGAACTTCAAATAGGTTTTGGTTGCCTTCCAATTGCAGATGGTTTGGATATGATTGAACCACCAATGAAAATGATTGGACCACCCGTGACACCCCCAAAATTTACAACGCAGCGGAATACCAATTTGGGTGTCACTTCATAATTCATAAAAACAAGTTACATAAAACGGCCTCAAAAGAGACGTTTAATAAAATGTCACATTCGATTTGATAAATCAGAGTACAAAGGTCCCAACAATTTATATTTAAAACTTAAGTTACAAGAGTTCAAAAATGACTCATTTGCATATTTAAAGAAAATAATTATCGAATGTGAAGAAAACAAGTCCTTCAATGTTTGATATCCACGCGACTCCGATTGCTCCCAATGCTCAGCTAGCAAATAATACCTGAGAAAATACATGCTAAAAAGTCAACATAAAGTTGAGTGAATTCATAGAGTTTAATAAGTAATAAGTTGAATACAAGCATTATTTATCGGGTGACAAGTATTGCAATTACATGTCGGTTTATTTGATTATAGTATTGAGTTCATGTAACCGAACCTTGACGATTTTTTTTAATAATGCCCCGGAAAAGGTAAAAATTTGCCATTTACCACAATTCTAACTATTATGTGTCCGTATCCCGAACAAGCCCGCCAAGCCTAATATGCATATCCATAATACTAGCGTTTACTACTCGAGTAATTAACGGTTCATGAGGGGACTTAATTGGCAAAAAGCATTCAATATCTATAATCATATGATCGGGTCCAGCATACCAAAAACTACTTGTATTCAGTTTGTAAAAACTAGCATGTATCCCCCTCGCGAGGTTTATAAAACATTTAAATGAGTAAAGGCGAGGCTATGAACTCACCTTAAGTAGTGGAGTGAAAGTAACACAACGGTGCCAGAAAGTATGGTAGATGGGTATATGAAAGTATAGCACAACGAAAAGAATCAGCACGACCTATAAAAAAAATATAGATATAATAGTCGCGTCTTAGATGTTTAACGAGAAAGTACCAAATAAATTTTATGAAAGTATTTATATACTCTTGACATTGTACATATTTTTGTAAGTTCACAAAAGTATAAAAGTTTGGTTTTTATCAAAAATAGTAACAAGCCCCTATTAATAAGTCATCCTAGAGTCGAGGTTATGTCTCTTTTAATATTTCACCTATTTCCTAAATTATTATGTTTAAGTCATGTTAAATAGGTAACGAGTAATTTGTGAAAATAGTGCCCAAGAGGGTAGTAGTGTACTCTAGTCATTCCATCAAAATAATACTTTTCGTCAAATTCGGTTTTTATAGATATGGTTATTCCATCTAAGTGACTGTGTTATTTATAAACCATAAATCAATATGTTTTGCCTTTTACATTCTTAGTAAGGTGTCTACACATATTTATCATTTTTAAGTGTCTTCAAGTCCAAATTAACTTATTTCAATAGTCTAATAACTAGTATATACTTTTATTCCATTGCAGAAAGTTTTTAGTCAACTGCGGTCCCACCAAAATGACCATAAGTAGAGGTGAGGTTTTCGGCTACGTTTAAGCCTAGATGCTCCAGAAATGACCATAACTATGAGCTTTTTCTAATTGAAATCTGGTGTGCAGATTTTGACACCTTTCGCCATTTTGGCTCTCATTTACTCATCGAGATGAGTAATGAGGTTTGCCACCCAGCGAAACGACCACAAGACATAGCTCTATCACCCTATCTAATTACCTCAGGTCCATAACTTACCAAGTTGTGCAGACTATTCCATCTTTGGGGCTGATTCAGAATTCAGATTTATAAAATCTAACTAGGGCTTGTTATAGCTTATTTTCATGATTAAAACTTTATGTACAATGCCAAATACTTATAAAATCACTATTACCTCATAAAAATACTTAGAAGTTCATTAGTCTATTACAACCAAATTGAAAGAAAACATGAAAATAAACAAAACCTTACAAGGATGATGATGATATTTACAAGCATAACAACTAACAATCAAACTTAACCCTCCTAGTCTTTAATCCTTGTCTTCAATCTTTACCCAAGTCTTGATTTCAACCATATATAAACATTGTAAGAACCCTTCTACCTCAGCCCCTAAACCTTGATAATCTTCTAATTTAACCAAGGAATCTCCAAAACAACACAAGAACTCTTATGTACCAATTAAGCCTTCAATCTTTTATGTATAACTTTGTAGCTAAAAACCAAGAATGATGGTGATTTGTGATGACCTATTGTACGGCAAAGGGAACACCACCAAAGCAGATTTTTTTTTCTTTTTTTTTTTTTTTTTTTTTTTTTTATATATATAATGTCTTTGCATGTAAGAAATGGCAATATACTAGTTTGGTGATATGTGTCATGTGTTAAGATAACACTTAACTTAATCAAGAGACATGTGTGTCTGATATATATAAAACGTGGCACAAGGTGAGACAAATAGATAGTTTGTATCAAACTTGTGTTTTATTTATTAGTTTAGTGATTAGAGGGTATAGTTTGATCCCGGTAATTACTAATGTTATGTCCTTAAGTTACGAAACTTAAAACCGGGCAACATCAAAATATAATACTTAGAAAAATGTTAAAATTTATCAAATACTCCAACTAAGTATATTAGATGAGTAATAAGTTTAATGAAGTGCGTATATATTATTAAAACCTAATAACGTAAGTTCAAATATGCGTAATATGTATAAAGTACAAAGTCTACGTAAAATGATAAAATGGCAATAACTCATATAAAATATGACTATTAGTGAAAATAAAATGTCTAGAACACGTAGACTCATCATAGATTTATTTTTTTATTTTTTTTGTTGGTCGCGAGGAAAGTTTGCACGATTAAACTTTTGTAATTAATAAAGTAATAATAATAAATAATAAAAGTAATATTATTTATTATAAAAGTAATAATAATTAAAATTAAATAGTTAAATATAGACAAAGGTGA
Organism: Artemisia argyi; assembly: GCA_030686995.1. Taxonomy (NCBI): domain Eukaryota; kingdom Viridiplantae; phylum Streptophyta; class Magnoliopsida; order Asterales; family Asteraceae; genus Artemisia; species Artemisia argyi. The sequence goes on along the minus strand of CM060699.1, from coordinate 34,677,827 downwards.
ACAAAAATGTTCAGAGTGTAATAATTTGAATTAGAGTAAATTATGACTTTTTAAAATGGGATTGTAAGAAAACAATGTTGCATAGAAAGTGTTGACTGGACATAGTCTAGTCGCGGTTGAATTAATTGAATGTATCACGATGTACGCGGATAACTTCCGACGAAGTTAATTATTTAAAAATAGAATAGTTTAATAATAAAATATTAAAATTAATGACATGAAATTTTAGAAATGTCACAGCACGTACCCCTTAAGAGAGCGACGTCCCGGCGCTCAATTCTTCTTAATCATTTTGTGGTCGTTTTATAGATTTTTGGGATGGAAGCATGTATAAAAACCATGTTGAAACTCGGGTTTATGGTTGTGATTGTAGAATGTCTATTTTCAAATTTTTAGGAATCATTAGTTGAAACGAAGTATAAATCAGTCATATTATTAAGACGTGAATAAAATATGATGTATAAAACATGTAGTTTGAAAGATAGGGCATGGTGTCATTATAAATATTGGTTATGATTTTTACAAAAGAGGTTGGTTAGAACCAACTCTTTAACTTAAGAAGGTCATTTTGGTAATTTAAACACTTGTGAAATATTTGTAAAATTTTTATTAAAATGTATAAATTTTTTTTATAGAAGCCCATGGAGGTGCTTAATGCATTTTGTGCTCGTGATTTTGACAAAGTAAAAAGGTAGCAACAAAGATAAAACAAGTGATAGAAATCACCTAATGTGTAAGCAATGGTATGAGGGAACGAATAGAATGTCATGAGGGTCCTTAAAGGAAAGGTAGAATAAAAGTGTTGGCGATAAGACAATAGGAGACAAGGAATTTATCAAGTCGTCAATTTGTTGAAGCGGATAATAGTACATTACTATTAGCTTATCAAGCTCGCGGTGGTTGGTACAAAATCGAAAAAATCAACGTAACAAATTACGAGTCAAGAGGAGTTGATAGCCCAAAGAATGATTTGTACGCACGCTATGGCGGATACACATAAGCCCACTCATTCATAACTCGTCACTTACATAAAGAGGCGTCCCAATCCATGTACGTGAAGATTTATGAATTTATGGTTCGGCGGTTTATAATTTCCTTATTCAAATGAAGAAGCGTCCCAATTCATTTCAATAAGATGATTATAAATCATCCTACTTAGGTATGTTCGTCATAAACAAAATACACAACAAGATCAAGTGTTACAATAAATAGAAGGATGTCTACTTAACGACATGATTCATCAAAATCGTAAGAAGAAGTAACGAGAATAATAATATGACATTAGTCAATCGCATTCCCAAAGGTAAGTGCCAAAGGATGGCATGATTCGAGATGACAAGTTAAGGTCGTACTCTCATCAATTGGAAGATTTCAAAACAATGGATAACGAAAACAACATACACGATTCAAAGGCGTAAGAAGAATGTTCACACTCAGAGTTGAAAAATAAAATTACTAGTGGAATTGACAAAGTACACCGAATGTCAATATCATCAGAAGGAAATAAAGTAAAGTAGTGAAAATGTTTCGGAGATCACCGCATCGTTCATAAAAGGTTAGAGTAAACGAACTCATTAATACATATCATAGTACTATACATATGCGTAAGAATTTGAGAAGAGAGTAACAAATATATGTACGGGTATCCTTATACAATACTAGTATCGATGTTCGAGGGAGAAAATAAGAAAACACGAAGTACGCGATAATCAGAGTGGTCAGCGTATAAATAACCGATCGATATAAAGTTAATAGTATGACATCATAAGATAGGCATGAGAGAGCGAAATCATGACTAGGGGATATATTCATTAGTCATATAATAGAAGTATGGAAGTAAAAGAGAGCATATAAGTTACCTGGGAGCAAGCGTGCGCGGATATCGAACAATGGTGAAAGACTAAAAAAAAATTTGAAAATCAGTTATAGTTTAGGTTTTGAAAACGACCTATTTCGCTATAACTAATGCTCTGATACCATTCTGTGACACCCCCAAAATTTACAACGCAGCGGAATGCCAATTTGGGTGTCACTTCATAATTCATAAAAACAAGTTACATAAAACGGCCTCAAAAGAGACGTTTAATAAAATGTCACATTCGATTTGATAAATCAGAGTACAAAGGTCCCAACAATTTATATTTAAAACTTAAGTTACAAGAGTTCAAAAACGACTCATTTGCATATTTAAAGAAAATAATTATCGAATGTGAAGAAAACAAGTCCTTCAATGTTTGATATCCACGCGACTCCGATTGCTCCCAATGCTCAGTTAGCAAATAATACCTGAGAAAATACATGCTAAAAAGTCAACATAAAGTTGAGTGAATTCATAGAGTTTAATAAGTAATAAGTTGAATACAAGCATTATTTATCGGGTGACAAGTATTGCAATTACATGTCGGTTTATTTGATTATAGTATTGAGTTCATGTAACCGAACCTTGACGATTTTTTTTAATAATGCCCCGAAAAAGGTAAAAATTTGCCATTTACCACAATTCTAACTATTATGTGTCCGTATCCCGAACAAGCCCGCCAAGCCTAATATGCATATCCATAATACTAGCGTTTACTACTCGAGTAATTAACGGTTCATGTAACAATTCGCATTTTCAGATTAATTACTATTCCCGGCAGGTCACCCAAGCCTGTACTACTCTCGCATGAGCACGCTTAACCGTATGGGCGATTAACCGTTAGACCACAAAACGCGTTTCTAAGACAATTTGAGTTTTCAACTTATTAGAAAAAGTCAACATATTTTTCCCTCCTCCTTTGACCAAAAATCATTCTTTGATTTTATAAGTCATTCCTTGATTTTTAGGCTTGCGGTTTTAGGTCTAAAAGACATTTAACACCAACCGACACTAGACTGAGCCCAGCCTAGACATTATAAGTCATTTTAAGTCATTATTATCCTATTAGAAAAGTTACATTTTACTTTTCTCAATTTTACGCAACTTTCGTACGTTTTACGTATTACGCGTTTTAGACCCGTGTTTCCAGTTTTTAGCAGGGTTTTAGCACCCGATAGAACCTACCACTCATTTTATATTTTATTATGGACTATATTGACATGTTTGACCATACTTTCAAGTTTCATATTTTTAGGATACCCGGTTTTACGTTTCGTGGCCTAAAAACTTACGGTTAGCAACTTACGGAGTCAAAACTAGCTCTATATCTAGGATAATATCATCCAAGACCAAGTCATCCCTCCTTATCCATTCCAAACCGCCACTAGGGGGGGGCATTCACACTTGTGGCATCATCTCATGACTTTAGCCATTGGATCATTTTTATTTACAACTTTGTCTCCAAGTTTATGTAGTTTCCTAGCCACCTTCCTAACCTCCTCATTCTTGCTATAAATAGAGAGCTCATTCCTTTCATTCTTCATCAATAAAAACGCCACACCATTAATTCCTAGCACCATGATCCTTTGATCTTCAAACTACAAGTTACACTACAAAGTTCAAGGTCTTAGTATTCTCTACCTAGTTCTTAAGTTTGTTTGGTGATTCCATGGTTGAATTAGGAGCTACACAAGGTTACTAGGGCTGAAGTTAATGGGTTTTCACAAGGTCTATATCAAGTCTATCAATGGTTACAAGAGTTATGGTGAAGGGTTTACAAGCTTAGGTTTAGTGTCCTAGTTCTATACTTGACTTCCTTTCTTTAGAAAGCCAAAAGTTGTAAGCAAACCCTTATACACTTTCTTGCTCAATATCATTTCATGCTTATTATGTTTCTTTCATGCTATATATGGTCTTTGTATTATGTTCATGATGTTTAAAAATGGATAAAACGAGTATTGGTATACATATGTTAACTTATGACAAGCAAACAAGCAAACTAGTGATTTTTATGGAAAACCATGACCACAATAGTATAACTTTGATATTTGACACTTACTTACTGTTAGAGAGGACTTAACAAGGAAAACATAGCAATTTGAATCACCCAAAACGAGTATACGAGTCAAAAGTTATGACCGTTTGAAGTTAGCGAAACCAAAACGGCAAAACTGCCTAAATTGCATTCTGATCAAATTATGATTTTGAAAGTCCCACTTCTGGTCCGATTCATCAAAAAGTTAAAACACGAAAGTTGTCCGGAACGACGTTTTCGTTCAGAAACAAAGAAGCTCGAGCCCTGAAAAGGCTTTCCGAGTGATATTTTCTTCAAATTCTTAACAGCCCATTTTTAGACCAAAGTTACTATATAATGATTATATTTAGATGAGACCAAGAGGTCTAATGACCTAAAGCCAAGACCACAACCATGGCTAAAGCCAAGGTTGAGTCTCAAGACCATGGTAACAATGACCAAGGTCACGGCAAAGCCACGGCTAAAGACCATATAACTATTAAAGATCAAAGCTTATATATATATATGTTATCGAATACTACAATAGTAGGGAGCCTCATGTGAGGAGTTCATTGAGTAAGCCATCGAGACGAGTTGTGGATTTACGAGTTAAAGTGTCCTGGCTCCTCGAACGTTTACTCCATGACTTCTGAATTATGTCGGCCCGAACGGTAGTAAGAGATTTACAACCTATACATGTTTCATAGACCACTTATATTCAAAGACTTACACTATATACTAAGTACTACATCATGAACATTATGCAAGACATATATAGGCAATTCGTCGTATTCTTAGACGTTACTCCAAACCTAAGTCGCAACGTTCTATTATAGGCTGCTCTTAGAGACTTTCGCGATTCGATTACCATTTTCATTACTCACTACATAGACTTAAGGTGAGTCATAGCCCCTACTCTTTTCGTACTTGTTTTAACTATTGGGGGGGGATACATGCTCAACTACTTGCTTACTTGTACAAATACTCAAAACGTTTATACGTGACTGTGTTATACTTGATTGTCTTATACTTGATGGCATTATACTTGATTGCTTACATACATGACTGCGTTATACTTAATTGCATTATTCTATTTATTGACTAGTAGTTGTCTTTGGGAATTGACTCCCAGTTGTCTTTGGGAAGTGGCTCCCAGTCGTCTTTGGGAATTGACTCCCAGTTGTCTTTGATACATCCTAACATTTGCGAATGTTGGATACATCATAAAAGTGAGGTCTTCGGAGATGAAGTAGAGACTCACTACTAATTGCTTAATTGTCTTGATGAACTTATACATGTCTTTATTATACTATATGTTAGCAGTGGGTTGTGAACACACAGGTTACAAGTCTCTTATGGCGGGACTTGTAACTGAGTGGATTCTCAATGCCTTTGCTGTGTGATCATTCTTTAAGGCTTTTCAACTGTTTTAAGACAAACTCTATGAACTCACCAACCATTGTGTTGACACTTTAGCATGTTTATCTCAGGTTAGTAAGACGATAGCTAGTGCATGGAACTTAGAGTCAAGCTGCATATTCTGAAGACTTACGCTTTTATCATTTACCATTCAAAACTTTGTATACATTTATGTATCATACTTTGGAATCTCATGTTTGTAACTTTGAATTCATTAATCGAATGGTAACTTTTCAAAACGTCTCACTTAGAGTTCGTTTTCTATAACTTGTACTTTGTATTATGAAGTAGCACCCCTGTGACACAGTCTTCCGCTGCGGTATTTTGGGGGTGTTACAGATTGGTACCAGAGCCTTGGTTATAGAGAACTAGGTTGCATTTAGTGCCTAGACTATAACTGCCATATACGTTAGGACCTTCCTCTTTATTTACCTTACACACAATACATACACATATGCTTTTGGTTAGAGGTTTACTTAGTTCCACGCTGTTAGATGATGTGACTTTAGTATTATAAGGAGCCCCAGAGATTCGTCGAGTCATTAAAAACATGGAGCTCAGTAATAACTAATTAGTTAACTTGATCTTGTGACAGTTCTTGTTTGATTAGACACAAGATTTGAGTTAAATAATATTATTGCTTAGCTTTAGGGAATTGATGGCTTGATTATCTTACTATCGGCCTCAGAAGGCGGATTTTGTGTCGGAAATTCTTAAGTAGGATGATTTAGAATCTCCTTATTTAAATGGATTGGGACGCCTCTTCAGTTAAATAAAGAAATTGTAAATCACCGAACCATAAGTTTATGAGACCTTACTTACATAAATTTGGACGCTTCTTTATGTAAGTAATGTGTTATAAATAAGTGGGCTTAATTGTAGCCGATACAACTCCTTAACCAGAATCTTAGACGAATCAGAGTAAACACCACTATATTAGAGATCCCGAATTCTCTTAGACACACCATAAGTAGTTAACATCAACTAAACTTCGGGACGAAGTTTCCTGAAGGGGTAGAGACTGTAACAATTCGCATTTTCAGATTAATTACTATTCCCGGCAGGTCACCCAAGCCTGTACTACTCTCGCATGAGCACGCTTAACCGTATGGGCGATTAACCGTTAGACCACAAAACGCGTTTCTAAGACAATTTGAGTTTTCAACTTATTAGAAAAAGTCAACATATTTTTCCCTCCTCCTTTGACCAAAAATCATTCTTTGATTTTATAAGTCATTCCTTGATTTTTAGGCTTGCAGTTTTAGGTCTAAAAGACATTTAACACCAACCGACACTAGACTGAGCCCAGCCTAGACATTATAAGTCATTTTAAGTCATTATTATCCTATTAGAAAAGTTACATTTTACTTTTCTCAATTTTACGCAACTTTCGTACGTTTTACGTATTACGCGTTTTAGACCCGTGTTTCCAGTTTTTAGCAGGGTTTTAGCACCCGATAGAACCTACCACTCATTTTATATTTTATTATGGACTATATTAACATGTTTGACCATACTTTCAAGTTTCATATTTTTAGGATACCCGGTTTTACGTTTCGTGGCCTAAAAACTTACGGTTAGCAACTTACGGAGTCAAAACTAGCTCTATATCTAGGATAATATCATCCAAGACCAAGTCATCCCTCCTTATCCATTCCAAACTGCCACTAGGGGGGGGCATTCACACTTGTGGCATCATCTCATGACTTTAGTCATTGGATCATTTTTATTTACAACTTTGTCTCCAAGTTTATGTAGTTTCCTAGCCACCTTCCTAACCTCCTCATTCTTGCTATAAATAGAGAGCTCATTCCTTTCATTCTTCATCAATAAAAACGCCACACCATTAATTCCTAGCACCATGATCCTTTGATCTTCAAACTACAAGTTACACTACAAAGTTCAAGGTCTTAGTATTCTCTACCTAGTTCTTAAGTTTGTTTGGTGATTCCATGGTTGAATTAGGAGCTACACAAGGTTACTAGGGCTGAAGTTAATGGGTTTTCACAAGGTCTATATCAAGTCTATCAATGGTTACAAGAGTTATGGTGAAGGGTTTACAAGCTTAGGTTTAGTGTCCTAGTTCTATACTTGACTTCCTTTCTTTAGAAAGCCAAAAGTTGTAAGCAAACCCTTATACACTTTCTTGCTCAATATCATTTCATGCTTATTATGTTTCTTTCATGCTATATATGGTCTTTGTATTATGTTCATGATGTTTAAAAATGGATAAAACGAGTATTGGTATACATATGTTAACTTATGACAAGCAAACAAGCAAACTAGTGATTTTTATGGAAAACCACGACCACAATAGTATAACTTTGATATTTGACACTTACTTACTGTTAGAGAGGACTTAACAAGGAAAACATAGCAATTTGAATCACCCAAAACGAGTATACGAGTCAAAAGTTATGACCGTTTGAAGTTAGCGAAACCAAAACGGCAAAACTGCCTAAATTGCATTCTGATCAAATTATGATTTTGAAAGTCCCACTTCTGGTCCGATTCATCAAAAAGTTAAAACACGAAAGTTGTCCGGAACGACGTTTTCGTTCAGGAACAAAGAAGCTCGAGCCCTGAAAAGGCTTTCCGAGTGATATTTTCTTCAAATTCTTAACAGCCCATTTTTAGACCAAAGTTACTATATAATGATTATATTTAGATGAGACCAAGAGGTCTAATGACCTAAAGCCAAGACCACAACCATGGCTAAAGCCAAGGTTGAGTCTCAAGACCATGGTAACAATGACCAAGGTCACGGCAAAGCCACGGCTAAAGACCATATAACTATTAAAGATCAAAGCTTATATATATATATATATGTTATCGAATACTACAATAGTAGGGAGCCTCATGTGAGGAGTTCATTGAGTAAGCCGTCGAGACGAGTTGTGGATTTACGAGTTAAAGTGTCCTGGCTCCTCGAACGTTTACTCCATGACTTCTGAATTATGTCGGCCCGAACGGTAGTAAGAGATTTACAACCTATACATGTTTCATAGACCACTTATATTCAAAGACTTACACTATATACTAAGTACTACATCATGAACATTATGCAAGACATATATAGGCAATTCGTCGTATTCTTAGACGTTACTCCAAACCTAAGTCGCAACGTTCTATTATAGGCTGCTCTTAGAGACTTTCGCGATTCGATTACCATTTTCATTACTCACTACATAGACTTAAGGTGAGTCATAGCCCCTACTCTTTTCGTACTTGTTTTAACTATTGGGGGGGGATACATGCTCAACTACTTGCTTACTTGTACAAATACTCAAAACGTTTATACGTGACTGTGTTATACTTGATTGTCTTATACTTGATGGCATTATACTTGATTGCTTACATACATGACTGCGTTATACTTAATTGCATTATTCTATTTATTGACTAGTAGTTGTCTTTGGGAATTGACTCCCAGTTGTCTTTGGGAAGTGGCTCCCAGTCGTCTTTGGGAATTGACTCCCAGTTGTCTTTGATACATCCTAACATTTGCGAATGTTGGATACATCATAAAAGTGAGGTCTTCGGAGATGAAGTAGAGACTCACTACTAATTGCTTAATTGTCTTGATGAACTTATACATGTCTTTATTATACTATATGTTAGCAGTGGGTTGTGAACACACAGGTTACAAGTCTCTTATGGCGGGACTTGTAACTGAGTGGATTCTCAATGCCTTTGCTGTGTGATCATTCTTTAAGGCTTTTCAACTGTTTTAAGACAAACTCTATGAACTCACCAACCATTGTGTTGACACTTTAGCATGTTTATCTCAGGTTAGTAAGACGATAGCTAGTGCATGGAACTTAGAGTCAAGCTGCATATTCTGAAGACTTACGCTTTTATCATTTACCATTCAAAACTTTGTATACATTTATGTATCATACTTTGGAATCTCATGTTTGTAACTTTGAATTCATTAATCGAATGGTAACTTTTCAAAACGTCTCACTTAGAGTTCGTTTTCTATAACTTGTACTTTGTATTATGAAGTAGCACCCCTGTGACACAGTCTTCCGCTGCGGTATTTTGGGGGTGTTACAGATTGGTACCAGAGCCTTGGTTATAGAGAACTAGGTTGCATTTAGTGCCTAGACTATAACTGCCATATACGTTAGGACCTTCCTCTTTATTTACCTTACACACAATACATACACATATGCTTTTGGTTAGAGGTTTACTTAGTTCCACGCTGTTAGATGATGTGACTTTAGTATTATAAGGAGCCCCAGAGATTCGTCGAGTCATTAAAAACATGGAGCTCAGTAATAACTAATTAGTTAACTTGATCTTGTGACAGTTCTTGTTTGATTAGACACAAGATTTGAGTTAAATAATATTATTGCTTAGCTTTAGGGAATTGATGGCTTGATTATCTTACTATCGGCCTCAGAAGGCGGATTTTGTGTCGGAAATTCTTAAGTAGGATGATTTAGAATCTCCTTATTTAAATGGATTGGGACGCCTCTTCAGTTAAATAAAGAAATTGTAAATCACCGAACCATAAGTTTATGAGACCTTACTTACATAAATTTGGACGCTTCTTTATGTAAGTAATGTGTTATAAATAAGTGGGCTTAATTGTAGCCGATACAACTCCTTAACCAGAATCTTAGACGAATCAGAGTAAACACCACTATATTAGAGATCCCGAATTCTCTTAGACACACCATAAGTAGTTAACATCAACTAAACTTCGGGACGAAGTTTCCTGAAGGGGTAGAGACTGTAACAATTCGCATTTTCAGATTAATTACTATTCCCGGCAGGTCACCCAAGCCTGTACTACTCTCGCATGAGCATGCTTAACCGTATGGGCGATTAACCGTTAGACCACAAAACGCGTTTCTAAGACAATTTGAGTTTTCAACTTATTAGAAAAAGTCAACATATTTTTCCCTCCTCCTTTGACCAAAAATCATTCTTTGATTTTATAAGTCATTCCTTGATTTTTAGGCTTGCGGTTTTAGGTCTAAAAGACATTTAACACCAACCGACACTAGACTGAGCCCAGCCTAGACATTATAAGTCATTTTAAGTCATTATTATCCTATTAGAAAAGTTACATTTTACTTTTCTCAATTTTACGCAACTTTCGTACGTTTTACGTATTACGCGTTTTAGACCCGTGTTTCCAGTTTTTAGCAGGGTTTTAGCACCCGATAGAACCTACCACTCATTTTATATTTTATTATGGACTATATTGACATGTTTGACCATACTTTCAAGTTTCATATTTTTAGGATACCCGGTTTTACGTTTCGTGGCCTAAAAACTTACGGTTAGCAACTTACGGAGTCAAAACTAGCTCTATATCTAGGATAATATCATCCAAGACCAAGTCATCCCTCCTTATCCATTCCAAACCGCCACTAGGGGGGGCATTCACACTTGTGGCATCATCTCATGACTTTAGCCATTGGATCATTTTTATTTACAACTTTGTCTCCAAGTTTATGTAGTTTCCTAGCCACCTTCCTAACCTCCTCATTCTTGCTATAAATAGAGAGCTCATTCCTTTCATTCTTCATCAATAAAAACGCCACACCATTAATTCCTAGCACCATGATCCTTTGATCTTCAAACTACAAGTTACACTACAAAGTTCAAGGTCTTAGTATTCTCTACCTAGTTCTTAAGTTTGTTTGGTGATTCCATGGTTGAATTAGGAGCTACACAAGGTTACTAGGGCTGAAGTTAATGGGTTTTCACAAGGTCTATATCAAGTCTATCAATGGTTACAAGAGTTATGGTGAAGGGTTTACAAGCTTAGGTTTAGTGTCCTAGTTCTATACTTGACTTCCTTTCTTTAGAAAGCCAAAAGTTGTAAGCAAACCCTTATACACTTTCTTGCTCAATATCATTTCATGCTTATTATGTTTCTTTCATGCTATATATGGTCTTTGTATTATGTTCATGATGTTTAAAAATGGATAAAACGAGTATTGGTATACATATGTTAACTTATGACAAGCAAACAAGCAAACTAGTGATTTTTATGGAAAACCACGACCACAATAGTATAACTTTGATATTTGACACTTACTTACTGTTAGAGAGGACTTAACAAGGAAAACATAGCAATTTGAATCACCCAAAACGAGTATACGAGTCAAAAGTTATGACCGTTTGAAGTTAGCGAAACCAAAACGGCAAAACTGCCTAAATTGCATTCTGATCAAATTATGATTTTGAAAGTCCCACTTCTGGTCCGATTCATCAAAAAGTTAAAACACGAAAGTTGTCCGAAACGACGTTTTCGTTCAGGAACAAAGAAGCTCGAGCCCTGAAAAGGCTTTCCGAGTGATATTTTCTTCAAATTCTTAACAGCCCATTTTTAGACCAAAGTTACTATATAATGATTATATTTAGATGAGACCAAGAGGTCTAATGACCTAAAGCCAAGACCACAACCATGGCTAAAGCCAAGGTTGAGTCTCAAGACCATGGTAACAATGACCAAGGTCACGGCAAAGCCACGGCTAAAGACCATATAACTATTAAAGATCAAAGCTTATATATATATATATATATATATATATATATATATATATATATATATGTTATCGAATACTACAATAGTAGGGAGCCTCATGTGAGGAGTTCATTGAGTAAGCCGTCGAGACGAGTTGTGGATTTACGAGTTAAAGTGTCCTGGCTCCTCGAACGTTTACTCCATGACTTCTGAATTATGTCGGCCCGAACGGTAGTAAGAGATTTACAACCTATACATGTTTCATAGACCACTTATATTCAAAGACTTACACTATATACTAAGTACTACATCATGAACATTATGCAAGACATATATAGGCAATTCGTCGTATTCTTAGACGTTACTCCAAACCTAAGTCGCAACGTTCTATTATAGGCTGCTCTTAGAGACTTTCGCGATTCGATTACCATTTTCATTACTTACTACATAGACTTAAGGTGAGTCATAGCCCCTACTCTTTTCGTACTTGTTTTAACTATTGGGGGGGGGGATACATGCTCAACTACTTGCTTACTTGTACAAATACTCAAAACGTTTATACGTGACTGTGTTATACTTGATTGTCTTATACTTGATGGCATTATACTTGATTGCTTACATACATGACTGCGTTATACTTAATTGCATTATTCTATTTATTGACTAGTAGTTGTCTTTGGGAATTGACTCCCAGTTGTCTTTGGGAAGTGGCTCCCAGTCGTCTTTGGGAATTGACTCCCAGTTGTCTTTGATACATCCTAACATTTGCGAATGTTGGATACATCATAAAAGTGAGGTCTTCGGAGATGAAGTAGAGACTCACTACTAATTGCTTAATTGTCTTGATGAACTTATACATGTCTTTATTATACTATATGTTAGCAGTGGGTTGTGAACACACAGGTTACAAGTCTCTTATGGCGGGACTTGTAACTGAGTGGATTCTCAATGCCTTTGTTGTGTGATCATTCTTTAAGGCTTTTCAACTGTTTTAAGACAAACTCTATGAACTCACCAACCATTGTGTTGACACTTTAGCATGTTTATCTCAGGTTAGTAAGACGATAGCTAGTGCATGGAACTTAGAGTCAAGCTGCATATTCTGAAGACTTACGCTTTTATCATTTACCATTCAAAACTTTGTATACATTTATGTATCATACTTTGGAATCTCATGTTTGTAACTTTGAATTCATTATTCGAATGGTAACTTTTCAAAACGTCTCACTTAGAGTTCGTTTTCTATAACTTGTAATTTGTATTATGAAGTAGCACCCCTGTGACACAGTCTTCCGCTGCGGTATTTTGGGGGTGTTACAGTTCATGAGGGGACTTAATTGGCAAAAAGCATTCAATATCTATAATCATATGATCGGGTCCAGCATACCAAAAACTGCTTGTATTCAGTTTGTAAAAACTAGCATGTATCCCCCTCGCGAGGTTTATAAAACATTTAAATGAGTAAAGGCGAGGCTTTGAACTCACCTTAAGTAGTGGAGTGAAAGTAACACAACGGTGCCAGAAAGTATGGTAGATGGGTATATGAAAGTATAGCACAACGAAAAGAATCAGCACGACCTATAAAAAAATATAGATATAATAGTCGCGTCTTAGATGTTTAACGAGAAAGTACCAAATAAATTTTATGAAAGTATTTATATACTCTTGACATTGTACATATTTTTGTAAGTTCACAAAAGTATAAAAGTTTGGTTTTTATCAAAAATAGTAACAAGCCCCTATTAATAAGTCATCCTAGAGTCGAGGTTATGTCTCTTTTAATATTTCACCTATTTCCTAAATTATTATGTTTAAGTCATGTTAAATAGGTAACGAGTAATTTGTGAAAATAGTGCCCAAGAGGGTAGTAGTGTACTCTAGTCATTCCATCAAAATAATACTTTTCGTCAAATTCGGTTTTTATAGATATGGTTATTCCATCTAAGTGACTGTGTTATTTATAAACCATAAATCAATATGTTTTGCCTTTTACATTCTTAGTAAGGTGTCTACACATATTTATCATTTTTAAGTGTCTTCAAGTCCAAATTAACTTATTTCAATAGTCTAATAACTAGTATATACTTTTATTCCATTGCAGAAAGTTTTTAGTCAACTGCGGTCCCACCAAAATGACCATAAGTAGAGGTGAGGTTTTCGGCTACGTTTAAGCCTAGATGCTCCAGAAATGACCATAACTATGAGCTTTTTCTAATTGAAATCTGGTGTGCAGATTTTGACACCTTTCGCCATTTTGGCTCTCATTTACTCATCGAGATGAGTAATGAGGTTTGCCACCCAGCGAAACGACCACAAGACATAGCTCTATCACCCTATCTAATTACCTCAGGTCCATAACTTACCAAGTTGTGCAGACTATTCCATCTTTGGGGCTGATTCAGAATTCAGATTTATAAAATCTAACTAGGGCTTGTTATAGCTTATTTTCATGATTAAAACTTTATGTACAATGCCAAATACTTATAAAATCACTATTACCTCATAAAAATACTTAGAAGTTCATTAGTCTATTACAACCAAATTGAAAGAAAACATGAAAATAAACAAAACCTTACAAGGATGATGATGATATTTACAAGCATAACAACTAACAATCAAACTTAACCCTCCTAGTCTTTAATCCTTGTCTTCAATCTTTACCCAAGTCTTGATTTCAACCATATATAAACATTGTAGAACCCTTCTACCTCAGCCCCTAAACCTTGATAATCTTCTAATTTAACCAAGGAATCTCCAAAACAACACAAGAACTCTTATGTACCAATTAAGCCTTCAATCTTTTATGTATAACTTTGTAGCTAAAAACCAAGAATGATGGTGATTTGTGATGACCTATTGTACGGCAAAGGGAACACCACCAAAGCAGATTTTTTTTTTTTTTTTTTTTTTTTTTATATATAATGTCTTTGCATGTAAGAAATGGCAATATACTAGTTTGGTGATATGTGTCATGTGTTAAGATAACACTTAACTTAATCAAGAGACATGTGTGTCTGATATATATAAAACGTGGCACAAGGTGAGACAAATAGATAGTTTGTATCAAACTTGTGTTTTATTTATTAGTTTAGTGATTAGAGGGTATAGTTTGATCCCGGTAATTACTAATGTTATGTCCTTAAGTTACGAAACTTAAAACCGGGCAACATCAAAATATAATACTTATAAAAATGTTAAAATTTATCAAATACTCCAACTAAGTATATTAGATGAGTAATAAGTTTAATGAAGTGCGTATATATTATTAAAACCTAATAACGTAAGTTCAAATATGCGTAATATGTATAAAGTACAAAGTCTACGTAAAATGATAAAATGGCAATAACTCATATAAAATATGACTATTAGTGAAAATAAAATGTCTAGAACACGTAGACTCGTCATAGATTTATTTTTTTATTTTTTTTGTTGGTCGCGAGGAAAGTTTGCACGATTAAACTTTTGTAATTAATAAAGTAATAATAATAAATAATAAAAGTAATATTATTTATTATAAAAGTAATAATAATTAAAATTAAATAGTTAAATATAGACAAAGGTGAACAAAAATGTTCAGAGTGTAATAATTTGAATTAGAGTAAATTATGACTTTTTAAAATGGGATTGTAAGAAAACAATGTTGCATAGAAAGTGTTGACTGGACATAGTCTAGTCGCGGTTGAATTAATTGAATGTATCACGATGTACGCGGATAACTTCCGACGAAGTTAATTATTTAAAAATAGAATAGTTTAATAATAAAATATTAAAATTAATAACATGAAATTTTAGAAATGTCACACCACCGAAGAAAAAGAAGATTTTTTTTTTTGTTAACCATGATTTCCGACCTTTTGGCCGACTAATCCACGGGGTTTTAACCCACCGCCACACTGACTCAAACCAGGTAAAGCCCTCCCTTTTCAGGAGGTTAGCGTGGCCACTTAAGGTTGTTTGCACCTAGCAAAAATTGAACTTAAGACCTCACACATTTGAGAGTGATAGTCACAAGCCCTCTTGCCACTAGGCCACCCTTAAGTGGTTTAGAAAAAGAAGAAATTGAATAAAAAACAAAAGAGTATAAAAGGTATAATATATAAAAATGTATAACATTTTGTAAAACTTGTTTATTTCTAATTGAATTCAATGTTGATGTACTAACAGGTTACGAAGAAGAAAACATTTTAAGTCAACTACAGACTCCAACAATTGATCTTCAACATGGTCTATATGGGACAATTGATATGGATGAAGCAAATAAAGAGTTCAAATCCAAATCTTTTGAGGTATTATTTATTAAAAAGCATTATACACTGTGTTTGCTTGATGGATTATATGATGTACTAGAAGTTGAACTGTGATGCACTATAGATTGAACTGTGATGCAATAGATATTATATGTTTGATGGTTTGTATGATGTAATAGAGTTTGAACTGTGATGAACTATAGATTGAACTGTGATGAAATAATTTTAAACTTTTAAAAGAATGTTGCAGTAATTTAGAAATGTGATGTACTAAAACTTGAACTGTGATGCAATATAGTTTGAGCAGTGATGCACTAAAAAAACTGTAATGAAGATATCTAATTTTGTTTATTTTAATTTTTAATTTAGGAAATGTAGGCAATTATAAAAGACAATCTCGTGATGTGTAATCAGTTGATGATGGATACTGATTACAAGATGTTGATAGCTTTGAGAGAAAATGCTGAGGATGAAGAGTTGAAGGAATTGGTTGAAATTAGAAAGGATATGTTTGCTCAATCATATAAAGAAGATGACTTTGATATGGAAAAAGATGATGAAGGTGGTAAAAAAAATAAGAAATGTGGTGATAAAGATGATGAGGCAGAAGATGAGATAGATAAAGACGGTGGTGAGGATGATAATGATGGGGACAATGAAAATAATAACAATGGTGGTGAGGATGATAATGATGATAATGATGGGGTTAAAGATGGTGACAAGGACGAAGATGATGGAAACAATGGTGGAAATGATGGTGAAAATGGTGGAAAGGATGGTGATGATGGAAACAATGGTGAGGACAATGGCGAAAATGGTGATGATGGAAACAATGGTGGAAATGATCAAATGGGTGAGCAGAATAATGAAGATCTGGGAAATGATAGTATCACTGGGGGCAAAGGTAGAAAAGAAGAGGGAAGGTAAGATGAATCAAAAGAGAACCATGATTTAATTGATTTGAAAAATATTCTAGAAAAGGTAGTTAATGAGAAAAATAACTATAAGTTGCTGTGGAAAGGGTTAGTTGGGACTAAAGATAACGCTATTGTTCCATTCGATATGGATTTATTGTCAACCCAAAAGGGAACTCAATCATCAGATGATAATGAGAAAGAAAGACAAGAGATGCAGTATGAAGATCTTGAAGATATTGTACCTTTGTCGTTATCTCATGAACCTTAAGGTATCATTTCAAGTAATAACAAAAGAAGAAGATTAAATAATGAAGAAGATGTTACACTATCACAGCTAAATTGGGCAATAGCAGGCGTACCAAGAATGAATGAAATTGAGATGCTTGACAACTTCATGAAACAACCAATGATGTCTACTGCAGAAAAAGAGTTAACAAATGATGCTCTAAAATCAAAAAGTGAAATTGAAACTCCACCATAGTTTGAAGTTAAAGCTAAAACGCAACAGTTCTCAAAACTATGATTCGGTTCTTGTGAGTTCTGTTGATAAATCAGATGTGGCAAAGGAGACAACTGTTAATGTGCTTGATGCGGTCCCTGTGAGTTCTGTTGCGCCAGAAAATTACATTCCAATACAGAAAGAACAAAAGGAGAAAAGTATTGGTGCAACAAAATCAAAGGGAGAGGGTAGAAAGGCAGCAACAAAGAAAGAACCCGCAAAAAAGGCAACAACCAATGTGGAACAAGCAAAAAAGGCTTTGGGTAAAAAGGGAGTAACAAAACCTGAAATGACAAAAGCTAAAAAAGCTCCCACGAAAAAATCCTGAGCCTAATGCAGATAAAGAGGATACAAAAAAAGTTAAAAGAGGCAAAAAGAGAGGCGCAAATGTTATTGAAGAGACTAAAGAGGCTGATAAAGAAAAGGAAAAGCGTACAATAAAGCCCTCTAATGCTATGGTGTCTCCACACTATAACAGAAAAGTAATGATTTACGGAAGATGGCTTGAAGTAGAAATGAAGCTAGTTGAATACATATGGAGTGACAGTTGTCCTGAAGGGTAAATTTTATTACAAATTACAATTACTGCATCAATATTTATCTGTTACTGCCAAACAATTAAATATTAGATCAATGCTTATCTGTTATAGCATCAATATTTATATGTTACTGCATCACAATTAATATTATACTGCATCAATGCCTTACTTGATACTGAATATTAAAAATGTGCAGGGATATAATTTTCAATGGAAAAGGCTTAGAATTAGAATGTGTGCTTTTCTTTAGCCTTTATCCTGAAATTGAAGTTGCTTCAAGTATAATTGATGTATGGAGCATTATACTAAACGATGAAGAGAAATACATAAACAAACTTTCAGGACTCAGATATGTTTACTGCAGTACATCAATGCTGGTGAGTATCCATCTATATAATATACCTATTTTTAAGATGTAACCTTTTAATGCTTATAAAACATTTCATGTTAATGTAAACAGCCTCATGCTATGGTGGAAGCTGGAAAAGATATGAGCAAAAGAAGAAAAGTGTTTGATGAGAATGTTAAAAGTGTTTTACAAAATGCAGACTTGAAGGATTTCAATGATGTTACTATGGTAAGTAAAAAATAGATTTATTATTATGAGTTTCAAAGATTTAATTTTTATTATGAATTTCAATAATGAGAATGCATGAAAATGTTTACAGGTTTTCTTTCCTTGTATAAAGATGACTGAAAATGGATCAAATCATTACAATGTCATCTGCTTTAATCTGAAGAAAGGGGAAATAGAAATCTTGGACAACATCGACAATGGAATTGAAAATATCAAAGATAGATATGGGGATTATGTAATGGCTCTGGTAAGTATAACTAAAAAACACTAAGATTTTTTTTTACTGCATCATAATGATATAACTAAAAACATTTATTTTTTTATTGCATCAAAGTGTTATATATAGTGCATATAAGAACTAAAATAAATTTAACAGAATCTTATTATTTTCACAGATTGATTCATTTATCAATTACCTAAGACTACTGAAGATAAAATGGATGACAAAATACAACGGAGTTGACTGTGGTACCTTTGTCATGAGGCACATGTAAACATATCTTGGCCACGAAGATTTTTGCAATACTATTCAAATGGAAGGTGTACATCAAAAAGCACAAATGAAAATGCTTCGAGCAAAGTACTTGGCAAATATATTACTCAAAGATTTCAATCTCAAAAAGAGGGAATTAATGAAAGCAGCAGAAGCATTTGGGAAGAAGCAAGCAAAGAGCTCCAAGATTTTAACTCATATTGATGTCAAAGTCAATGAAAATTTGAAAAAGAGGTTCAACAAAACTCTAGTCAAAACATTAGGCTGACGAGAAATTTACATTGCAATTACTTAAAAACTGATAAATGTTTTGGATATGTTTTACTGAATGATCAGTGTTTGAATGGTACTTTGGAATTTAGATAATGTTTCTATGGTTACATTTGGTTAATGGTTGAAGAAAACTAAGAACTTAATGATCAGTGTTGGTTTTTACTTTTATTTATGGTTTTTGTTTTATAATTACTGCATCAATATATACTTGTTACTGCATTACAGTTCATTATAATTTCTGCATCAATATATACTTGTTACTGCATCACAGTTCATTATAATTACTACATCAATATTTATATGTTACTACATCAAATAGATCATTCATACTGATGCACTAAAACAATAATAGCATGTTGAGAAAACTAAGCCAATCTTCCATTAAAACTGTATGATACACCTTTCTTTCTTTACAATTGAAAATTTTTTATTTGTAAAAAAAGGAAAAATATAGAATATTTACAACTGAATCATTTTTTTTATTCATAAAAAAAGAAAAAACATAGAAAAAACTATTCATTTTTTGCGTGTAAATTCTCTCAAACCAGCTCTTTTTGTTGCATCTTTTTGCTTTGGTTTCTTCGATGGTTGCGCCTGTTGACAAGTCCTGGAATTGTGTCCTTCCTTCTCTCCACATACCCCACATGCCCTTCTCTTTGACAATTCTTAAGCAGATACTTCGACTCTTGGCTTCATTCTTGAAAAGACCCCGGTTCCTTTAGTTTTACTCTTCAGTGGATTGTTCATTTTTTTTTCTTCAGGCTCTTTCACACCAAGCATTGAACTAATAACAGATTTCCCATTCATTTTGGGAACTGTTGGAATATCAATAACAGCTTGGTTCAATAACTCTTGCATCTTTTCTTTGTAGATATGCAACTTTCTCAAGTCATGTACCAAACGATCAACGGTAGACTCAAAAATCCTATATAATTCCAAAACTTCATTCCTTACTGCATCTGATGCACCACTGATTCTGGGAAGAGCAAATTTTAAAGGTTTCACGTTCTTTAACCACCGTTTCTCTAAATAGTTTCGGGGAAACTCCTCTACATTGTTCATCCTTAGAACATAGCTACAATGAAGTTTCATCTCAGACTTACAAAATTCAACCTACAAAAAAAATTTGAAAAATTAATAAAACCTATGATGCACTAGATTTATAACTATGATGCAATATATACAAACTATGATGCATTAGATTTATAACTATGATGCAGTAGATATAAAAAAGTGATGCAGTAAAATATGATACCTGATAAACGTTGTCAACGAGCTCTCTCTTCTCAAACTGGGAATCACAAACTAAATATTTTTCCATATTCTCAGTTTGAATAACGTTCAATGCAATACAGAACTTATAAGAAGCAAGCATCTCATCTTGCACATCAAAGAATATAGTTCTTGTATATAGGTTATAGGCATCTTGTTCCATCGGAAGATCTGTTTTGAATTCTGGAGATCTATACCTTGAATCATGGTCATTCTTACGCCAATGTACCTCTGATACTCGATAGCAGTGTCGTGGTGGCTTAAGAATTCAACAAGGGAAAGATAGGGGCTGGTCCATTTAACAAAAAAATGGTTCTCACTTTCGGATCTTGAAGTTGTACGCATTAGCCCTGCCATATGAACATCACGCAAATACGTTGGTATCCATATCTCTCTCATTACAAACATATCACCTAACCATTTATTATCATGGAGATCAAAATCATTTATCATTCTCTCCCACTCTCTCTCAAATACTTCAGGCGAAATCTGGTCAGTCCAAACAATATCGCATATGCGCTTTTTATAATAAGGCCCACTAAATAGATCAGAACCAACCTGGAAAAACAGAAAATTGTGAATATAATAGGAATGGGAATGGATAAAAATTATTTTACTGCATCAGTTTATGTAATAAATAAAATTGCATCAATTTGAAAAAAAATTAATAGATCAGCGGTTTTCAAAATATAAAAATCTTTTTAGTATGCATGGATATGAAAAATTAACTGCATCACCTAATATAAGCAACTGCATCATAGGCATAAGTACTATAAAGAAATACCTTCGTACTCAATTTCTGCATAATATGCCACATACACAGTCGATGCCTTGAATTCGGGAAGCATTCTTCAATAGCTATCTTCATCGATGGATCTTGATCCGCAATAAGAACATTTAGATCCTTCCCAAAAGTATTTTTGAATTCATTAGGTAACCATATGTACGCTCCAGCAGACTCATCAGCAAGCAACCCCGAAGCAAATGTAAGGCAACGGTTATGATGGTTGATACTCGCAAAAGGAACAAATACGATTTGATACCAACATTTTACACCATATAAAATAATATATATCAGTCAATAACAAATAAAACAGTAAATAAACAAAAATTCATAATACGGAACAGAATGTACTTGTTAGAACGAAATGTCGCATCAAAGGATACTATATCACCAAATGTTTGGAAGTCCCTAATAGCTTCTTCATTAGCCCAAAAGAGACCAACCAACCGATCGTCATCTCCTAAAACAAATAATAATAATAATAATAATAATAATAATAATAATAATAATAATAATAATAATAATAATAATAATAATAATAATAATAATAATAATAATAATAATAATATAATGCACTAGAGATTATAGTTGTGATGTAACGAATAAGTGAATCACCTTTATAACAATTGACATAAAAGCCATGCGAATGAAGCTTTCGACTAAGAAACTTTTCAACAGCCATTTGAGCGTCTCGGTCTCCAATAAAAACACTAATTTTCTTCTTATTGTTCTTACAGTCACTCTTTGTAACACCAACCCTATCAAAGCCACCATACAACTGTTTCATTAACCTAAAACCGATAGCCGGACCAAAATTTGCATTTGAAACTTGGTAAAGAAAATGCTGCTTTGTATATCCCATATTCCTAGAATTCTTCATAAAAATCATATCCTTTTCTGCTACGAGAGGATGGTTATGTCCGTCTTCAAAATTAGTAACTTCATAAACATTTCCAATTTTCTTAAGAGTAAGTGAGGCTAAACAGCCACATCTAAAAGAAGCCTTCCTCCTTTTTTACTTATTCTTAAACTCGCCAAACTTAATAGAACCATTACTGGATTAACCTTCTTCAGAGATATTGCCATTTGAATTTTCATCTACAGATTTCCCTTTTACAGGTAACCCTTCTCTTGAGCAATAGAAGTACTTTATAGTTGTCTCTTTTGTACCTGCATCATGGTACTGTCCACCTTTCCTAATATCAAAACCGCCTTTTTTACCATAAGCTACGTAGAAACTATAAGCCTGATCAATTGAAACAAACTGACAACCTTTTATAGGATTTTCGCCGTAATCAGGATACCATGTCCTATTGCCATTATCGTCACAAATATAATAACCAACATGATCTCTAACTCGAACAGTTTTGACCTCAACATCTGAAAGGATTGCATCATAGTTTTAAATATATCGCATCACATATAAAAAATCATTGTTGAGATTT